>LUCM01010182.1:23663-164019 GCA_008360955.1 Fasciolopsis buskii | reverse complement strand
CCGCCACACCATGGGGCCAACACCAGTCCCACCTTGTTCGAACTCCCTCACGCAAATAAATGACATTTTCTCATTCAACAAACCTCCCGTACAAGCATGCCGCCGTTTTACCCGTCAGCCCGGTCGAAGACTGGCATTCGTTCTTCACAAATAGACCAAATTTGTTGCTCACATTGTTCTCTTTGTTCACTTATTCTTCATATTTTCGACCGCATAGTCTATCTGGTTGGTACGTTTATGGGAGACTTCATCTTCGCCTTATCTTCCGGTCGGTTGCACACCAAATAATCATGTGAATCGGAAATAATTGTTGCAATGTGGGAATTTTGTACCTCAACTAATCCGACATTGTAGTGGTAATGTTTTCAATGACTTTACCATTATTTGACTGCTAGGAAAACAACTAAGATCGTCCATGTTCTGCGTGACATTTATTTAATCCTAACTGAACTTCGTCGTAGGGCATGGATTATACGTGGCCTCATAACCAATCTCGAGCAATTTTGTCTCCGAAAGGTGAAATTTGTTGAGAATAGACAGGGCATTATTTGCATCGTTATATGATTTCAACTCAAGCAACAAATTGTTCACTATAAAATATATTACAATTCATTTCTTCATTTCTTCTAAAATTTGGTAGTTCCGTTCACATTGAAAGATCTACTAACACTTTCATACGGTGACATCCGTGGATAAGTTATGATAGCCGGCAATCACATACGCTGCAGACTATACCCCAAACTTTCTCTGCCAAGTTAAGTTTTGTTTACTGATTTCGTTTGCCATGTCTCCCAGTAGTTCTCTCGAGCAGCTACTCGTCGTGGCAACTTGTGCGGTCCTTAAACTAGATAAGCAAAAGCTGGCATGACTACTAGAACAAGGACATTCGGGCAAACAAGACTGTCCACAAAAGGGAATTTTTTTACTTTGGTGTTTTCCACTTAATGACTGATCATCAGGCCGCTGGAACATACTGATAGCGTGTACATTTTCTATACTGGAGATCGATCAAAGTCCTCAAACATGGCATTTTGGGCTGAAGCAACCTGTTTGCAAGACAGCAGTGATGGCCGAGAGGTATCCTATCTGTTAAGATTGTTTTTTGTACCACTCGGTCTTTACAATTATGTCAACGTTTCAAATAAATGCTAAACGCGGATAACCATAAGACTAGTTTGTCAGCAGTTTGCTCACTGGTCTTCCACAGTGATTGAATATTCTATTTTTTATAGGCTATCCTGTGTAGCTCGTTGCATCTGGGAGGTGAGCAAGCCGTCAAAGGCGACCAGTATACAGTCGCACTGTGATATGATCTTGGGGTACTGAACCATCATAAAGGTAACTTTTGGCTAGCTGTATGAATTAGCGTGGTGGAGGGATTGATTCTGCACTACTTGCGATCAGCTTGCTTGGAAACATGTATTGCAAAATTAATTCAGACTTTGCGATGTGCGTATGCACACACAAAATGACTTACCGTCGTTACCGATCCAATCCTCTTAAACCAAAGTTTCCAACACAATTACGGCGAATCCATGTCCAATATGCTAACATTGGTCTACAAATAGGTGACAACAAACAGTCAGTAGTTCAGGACGTACACAATGCGCATTTATCGATTTAATTTCATCGGCCGAACACATTTCGCAAAAATCGAAGCTCGGTTTGCATTACCTAACCCGGTCCATGTGAAACAATCACCTGCCGCGCTCAGCACCGACGTGAAACAGTTTATTTATTTTCACAAACAAAGGTACTGTGTATAAAACTGTCCGAATGCTTATGCGGAAGACGTTGTTCTTTGAGGTCCAGCAAAACAAGAGTGGCATTTGTGAATCAGATTATACATTTCCGTTCCCAAATTCACTTCGAGAAGTTCACTCGACTCGGAACCAGCAAACTACCCGTAACTGGTTAACAAAATTTCAAGATGGTCGCAAGTCCGATGGGGAAACGTAGAGCCCGGTTTTGTCTAACAGTCCGTGTCGTTTGGCGAGACAAGCAATGGAGTTGTAATTTGGACCCAGGCAGTGAGGTTAATCTTCACATTTTAGCTCAGAGACCTTAGTATTGTTGCACGGGAACATTCAATAGTTTGACCCTATATCATTTGACTCAAAATGCGCCAGTTTCATGCACGTCCTCAATATGAAAAAATTCACTTTGCTCAGAATGAATGAATTTTGATCACACACGTGCAAATTTGTGTTTACCCGAACCTTGTGAATCTAAGCACTCGTAGTCGAGCTAATTCAGCCTATTTCATTGTGAATTGTCACACATTTGAAATTGGCCAATCTGCGAATTCCACAAAATTGTTCCATATTTCGTGTAACAGACAGTACAGATCTGTTTTCTTATGACGCTTTCATCTACGAGTCCAATTATGACAGTTAGATTCGGCGAGTACTCTGACTGCACTTCAAATTTTCCCATGTGATACTGAGCAGAAGGCATTTTTGCTGTGGACAAAAGTAACCGCTTCAGGAATTCATTTCCATTTTCATTCAACGGCATCTGTATACTTCTTGGTGGACATCTTAGAAACTCGAATCGCCAAATTAGCTCAGCATGACCAACAACAGGATCCTGTTAGTACAGACCCAATATAAACAATTTTGGATCAGTTGAACACGCACGGACGGAGTGCATGCATCGGCACCCGATGTAGTTCAAAGTTGTTCCAACGAGATCAATCCATCAAATCAAATCGTACAAAGAATATTATTCATCTAATACAGACTGGGTTAATAAAAATAAACTCCAGTTTCACCTAAGAAATGCAGTAATTAAGTAAGAAATTGTACAAAACGAGTGAATTTAAAAGAGTCACTCAGGTGGTGCCTATCACTTTCAAATGCTTATGTACTGCCTCAAGATAAATGCCGGTATGTTATGTTGCACCCAGTTTGTACACGTAGTTACTCCGAAATAATCGTGAATGTGTTGGAAAATGCAATTTGCATAAGTATAGCATGATCTCTACAATAAATTCCACTAACTCGCACCGTGAATATGCTTTTCGCATGCCTATCATATATTTCATCTGTTATCAATGTAATCTGTTATCCATGCCTAATCATAGTATCTAAATGATCGTTGGATGAACACTAATAGTTTTGACATTTCGTTTAATCTACAGTGAGCTATTCTTTTTAGGCTATTTAGCACAAAGTTTACTCATTGTTTTGAGTGCACATCACTATATAACTTGAGGCCAATATAGTATTTAGAACTAAGCGCGTTTGTTAAGATCTAATTCGGTATCTTCCATATATTACAGACGCACACTGAATTTCAAAAGTGTCGTCCTCATACTACTGGGGATGAAAGTCCCCAATCTTCTAGAATTAATATGTAGGGGAATTCCATTGTTTGGTATTTCCCGTGCATCTGGACAAACCGCCATCACGATTTAGCGGACTTCCTGAACAACCTACCTTATAAACTCGAATCATCCGTCGATCGGGTTCTTTTTCGTTTTAAAAGATGATGAGTATAAATGTATTCTTATTTTTCACCACAGTTGTTAACACTTTTGTAAGCCATTGTTTACGGAATACAGTGCGGAGACTGGCACGTTGATATCATCATTTCCAGTGATGACCTCTGCTCAAAAATCAAGTTAAATAATTATTGATTAACCAGGTTATCAAGCATTCCTTCGTTTTGTATTATCGGACTAACCCGCCAACTGCCAGTAATAGATGAGTTCAGAAAATGGTTATTTCACGTGTGCAGAACAATCGATCAGTAGCTAACATATTAAAGCTCAGGTTTTCATGCTATTCCTGTTCGCTCCCCTAGTGGCGCGGCTAGCTGATGTCGAATAAATTTGGTTGCTTCATGTCGATACAGTTGCGCCCGGTTTGATTCCGCGCACGTATGGTTCTCCTGGCAGAATGTGGATTGATGATTACGAGTTGGCAACAGTTCTATTCCGTTGATTTGTTTATTTTCATTCTGAAAGATTTCGGGTCATTTATTTCCCACTCTTATTAGGGCACAAGAACCATAAGTCCAAAAATATGTGTGATTTTGCGAGTCTTGTAACTGCCTAGTCCAAAAAGGCCAACTTGTCTAGGTCGGGAGTTCATTTGCCATGATGATCGAGAGGGATATATAGGGAAAAATTATCACCTTAGTTCGATCACTGTATGCATGCTTGTGGCGAACTTTAGGCCAGTTTGACCAAGATTGACTTCGTTTCAGTTCTTACGTTTTCGAAGGCTTGACACAAATCACGTGAACACATCAACAACTATGGTGACCGGGATCTCGACTAGAATCTGATGCGAAACAGTCTACTCAGCTACTTATAAGAAAAAGAAACAAATAAATGAACTGGCTGAAAAGCTTGCCAGTTTGTAGCTATAAAGTCAAAGCATTTTCAAAGAAGCATATATAATAACTATATGCATAATGGATGCGTATGTTCAATTCATGCGAAAACATGCGGTGAATGCCGAGGAGAGTGACAAAAAGAAATCATGATGTTCTCTGTCATTGTACCGATAGTCTAACAAATCTAGGAAATAAATGTGCAAACGTATACGGAAATTGGGTGCAGCTACGCCATAGGCCAATTTACGGAATTTATACCATAACAGAACCAGTCTACTGTAACGCTTACCTAGTGAGTGGCTTGGTCTAGTTTAGGACATGCACCTTGGCTTACTACGTTGAGCAAAACATGGCAGAAATTGAGTGCCAATGAAATTGGCAGTTTCTATCACAAGCGTGACCGTGACTGACTCTGAACAAACAAGGCCCTGATAAGCAAAGTTTCTCGGGTGGACACTAAAACGGATTGGACATTCTACATAATGCATTTTACATTTACACAATGTAAATTGCAAAGTTTTCTCATCAGATCTCGGTTCTAAAGCAAAACTATGAGAACCGGAAAATCTATTTGGTGATGCTTTTTCTTTCACAGCAGCCAAATACTCTCCATGATGAAAGCCAAATTTATTGATTGAAGGCTGGAAGAAAACTGAGGAATGAATAAGTGCAATTGTGTTTGTAGAGATATGCTCCGCAGATGATGTGACGGCAGATGATCTACTTGGAAAATAGCGGAATTTGTAGATAGGGAATTCGGAGTACCTGATTATCGAAAATTTGGGTAACTCGTGTATGTTGGATGAAGGCTGGGGTTTCGAGTTCGTGCCGACAGTGTGAGGGCATGTTGTGTTGGACCGATAGGTAATGTGACCATTTTTAACCGACGTTTAGTATGATAATGACCAATGGACTGTTGCAAGGTTGTGCAACCAGAATGGGCACGCTATTGATTCTGTGATATGAAGGCCTAAAGCTGCAGAAAACCGAAGTCGATTCACAGGTTTTCTTTCATGATACAAAAAACAGGCCATGAAAAGTGTCATTTGCATCATGTTATCAGAACCAAGCAAATGAGGCCCTAGAATTTGGACATGAATTTGGTGGGTTCCAGTCCTCCTACCGCTTGGTATCTCCAAAAATTGCCAGCTCCCTGTTGTCTACAGGCCCGTCCCTGAAAATGATGTGCACGGATGATGAAAGTAAAAATGAAGGAAAGTGGTCTCGAACACCCAATTGTGTGCTGCCTGCATATGCCTTCATAGATGAACAAGTCCAGAAGGGTAAACACGTGTGCGAGCATTGTCAAGCATTCTACTTAAAGTAAATACATTTCGAACATTTTCAAGTAGGCTGGGGAGCACGAGGCACCAACGGAAAGCATAACAAATGGAAAAGCATAAGTGATGGCCTCGAAGGAAAGGCTTGTGTTATAAATATTAGGGAGAATGCCAGAACGCCGAACTGCGGATTGGACCCGTGACCCCGACGACTTACATGACTGAGCTACCAATTCAGCATTTCCATAGTGAAAACTACACTGGCTCCCCAAAGCAGTTAGGCAACATTTACAATTTTACCCAGCAACCAATGCACCTTTTCCGGGTAATATAAACAATTTTTGCAAAAAACGGTACGTATTTTATGAAGATGGACTCTGTGCAAACCACAGTAATCAGTTTTGTGATGGAAAAAATCGAGACCAAGATGTACAGCGGTTACAGTGAACTCGATCATCACAAACGGGAATGGAAAAGCCTCACAGAATTATCGTAGCACATACTAAGATTTCTGCCAATAAAGCTTATTGAGGTGTGCATACGAAAACAGAACGAGCCGAACAGTAGTACATGCATTTCATCAAAGACCAAATCAAAGTTCCGGCAGTTTGTTCGATATTCACGTATCTCCGAATCCAATGTATTCAAAACTTTCTTTTAAGATCCGTTGGGTTCTAGTACGTGCGTAGACCAAACAAGACCACAACTGGCATCACAACAAACTATGAGCGAACTGAGAACATGTTTTTCCTCGAGGGCAATTCAATTACATCCGGAAATGACTGCAAACCATTCCCCTTAATGCATGCACCATTGGGCGTAAACACTAGAACCATATACAAACGTTATAAATATTAGTCTATGTGTAACAAGGAATAATGGCCCAAAGACGGAGGAATATAATAATCGTATTCAATTCAGTTGTTGGTCCTTATGGCATATGAGTGTCGGGGAAACACTTACAAAATCGACTGTTCCAGAGTAAAAAACTTCGAAAAATTAATCCAATTTTCTTATCTTCATCTAGGGCTAAGAAAGGAAAGGCGTTGCAAATAGATCAGAAGTGAATGTACTGCGGATATGACAAATTTCGTCGTTGTGGTTTGGGACATAAAGCAGACAATCTCAAAAATCGTCAGGGTATCCGAAAGAGACCCCATATTCATTCCACCGGAATTTAGTAAATGTCTTCCCGATGAGAAAGGTTTTCTCTTCCATTCCCAATTAAGTTTGATAGTCATTTTGTGTGAACTGGTATTTCAGTCACCATTGTTATGGAGGCTGGAAAATAGTATAAGGTTAGCTAACCAGCGTTTGGTCTATCAGAATCCTTGCCCATTCGTTTGCCTCTTTATCAGACGAAAATGTGCGAACGTGGTCGGATACGAAGCTATCTTATGTTTACACCGTTTGATCGATATAACTTGCTGCATATAAATTAAGAAAAACTTCAAATCCAGTGAAATGATTCGATTGATTAAATTTTGTAAGCAGGCGTTCTTTAGGATTTTCTTCATCATTCATCCGGAGTTGTTTTCCGAAATTCGATTACACTCCACTAATTATCTCGAGTTCATTGGACTTTCGTCTGTTAAATAAATTTCTTGCATATTGTTCGGACGTCTGACAACTGTAACTTACCAGACCACCAAGTTCAGTTCTGTTCATTTTGCACAGCCAATAAGGTGATATCAAAGTGCTCTGGTCTCATCTGCTACCTCAAAGCGCCATCTATGCATGAAGAAAACTAAGCGAGGGATAGTAGAAGAATGACTACAAACTAACAGTTTGAGGAACTTCACGGAAGCATTAAACTTTTCGAAGCAAAATTGTCACGGACTGAAACACGGAGCCATATTTCCCTTCTGTCTCTGCGACCACTTAGAAAATCTAATGGACCCGAGTCGCGTAGTAGAATTCCGATTGCCTAAGTCAGGTTACTGGTTAAAGATGTAATAATTTTTCCCATATCATGGACAAACCATCTCGATGCATCTTTCAACGATTACCTGCCTTGGAGAAGGGCAAAAATGGAGACTGCCGTTGTGTTAGCATGCCCCAAACTGCATGTCCCAAACATTTGAATCAAAGTTGATTCACTGATCTTTCGGAAGATTGAACCCTAGGAGACATAATATTACATCTAACATCTGAGTTACACACAAAATTTTCCTTCCTTATTCTACTTATAACAAGAACATGATGATGTTCAAACCCGAAAAGTATTTGCATATCTCATGCTTTCTGCATTCATATTTCGAAGCCGTATAACTACACCGATCTGAATGCTGCTGCGTAAACCCGAACTGTGGACCAGAAAAGGAAGTTACACTGACCTCAGCGATGCTCAAAACTAGTAAAGGTCAGTTTGGTTTGCTGTGTTTGCGGAAACCTGTTACCCAATGCACGATATCCAAATCAAATGCAGCTACCCAAATAACTAAGCTATCTACTACACGAGATTTTCCGGTTCACTTATGAGCCACTCCAGTCCTGCCACAGCATTTCGGCATTCGCCAAGGGGAAACACATTTAGAACATATCCTTACGGCCGTTAAGACTATCGGGAAGCTGGTGAAACTAGTCGGTGTTTTCGCTCAGCACAGAACTCGGTTTTGGTCTACCTCTTGAGCGCACTTGCGGAAATAGTCGGTTTGCCTTCGCCCACTTTTCTTGTCCAAAAATCACGAGATCACGTTTGAGGGTGTTTAATTGTATTCAGTATTTATCGACCGGCGGTGATCAAGCGTATTAGGTCATAACGTTTGGACTTGAAGATCACTAGTTCGAGTCCTGATACCGCCAGCCAACTTACCCATCTGGTAGCCCTCTGTTGGCCGCGATTTCCTTCCTGAACATTGATGTACACCACAGTTTCATTAGCAAAAGAAGTAAAGGACAAAATATTCGAAAATTTCCAAGTCGAAAGTCTATGTGACTGCGGTTTCGAAGAGCGATTATCGATTTCCATCAATGAGGACAAGCAGGGACATTCAGCTTGTTCGGCGTACAGACGAATATGTGGAGTTCACTGCTATAAAATTTTCATATATGCTCTCGATCTGTCTTAAACGAACAGGTAAGATTTACTTTAGCCCTTGAAGTATATCCTGCGATAAAATCATTTGTTTTTTCAATTTTTTAAAGGGAAGTTCAACTCGTTTTGTGATATTAACTATCTTACCAAAACACGTCAACACTCTGATCTCAGTACCAACTCTAATTTACGTGGAATCTATAAGAACACGGAATGAGCACTTA
The DNA here is from genome assembly GCA_008360955.1 of Fasciolopsis buskii. Classification (NCBI taxonomy): domain Eukaryota; kingdom Metazoa; phylum Platyhelminthes; class Trematoda; order Plagiorchiida; family Fasciolidae; genus Fasciolopsis; species Fasciolopsis buskii. The sequence goes on along the minus strand of LUCM01010182.1, from coordinate 155,134 downwards.
CACAATTTGTTGGACAGATTACGAATTCGACAAATCGCGTTTCTAATAAGAATGAAAATGAAACGTACTAGCACAGTGTTTGCCAGCGAAATCCGGAACAGTAGCAATGGCAAACGCATACAATGAAGCGCTTCACTATTGTGCATGATGGGTAAGAAAGCAGTCGAATATGCAAATGCCTTCGACAGTATCAGCCACAATTTCATTTATGGTATCTAGCCACATTTGCGCAGCAATATGGTAAACAGTACCGTCTTTCCAAACTTCCTCTTCTAAGCCTAGGTGCCGTGGATCTGACTGATATCCTCACTTTTCCCATTGCCAATTTGCACACCTTCCATACTTGAATGATGGAAATCCGTCATTATCGTTTATATTGTAAAATCTATTTACTGTGCCTTTTTGACTAAGCGCTTTTACCTTATATCTTTCAGCCGCAGAATGGCAAATTATGTTCCACTTATATTAGCTCCTTGCAATTGATGAATACCCGGTGAAAGTGATCATACATCTCGTGGATGCAGCTTGAACGCACCAGCATACCTTGTTCGTTACACGCTTAATTATTTGGATTCATCAATGAAATGTGTGTGTGGCACTTGTTTGGGCTATTCTTATGAATTCACTTATGACTTGATACATTGGAAGCGTTTGTTCATCCCAGAATTATATATGTGTAAATATGTGATTGGGTAATCGACAGACCATGGTGCGTAATAGTAGGTGTGAAGTTCCTGTTTTCTTCAATATGTGTTTTCCGCCTTTTTCAGAAAGTTTTCTGTTAATTTCACTTGTCATTTATTTAAGTATGCTCACGGAGATGTACTATCTCATGCCACATGAAGATCACTAATTTCCAACAATTGCAGTCCCACTTTTGATTACTCTGATTGACTTCTTGAGATTATTGCCTGTCGGAATGTTCCAAAAGACTGTTCGTTATTTTGTTGACAAAAAACCGATCTCATAATTTGAATAAACATAAATATATGTATATATTAATGTGTAATTTGAAATATGAATTTGGGCCTTGTTGGCAGTACAGATCTGAAATGATCATCGCATATCCTCGGTTGTGAAAAAACGGATTATTATTATTCCAAAATGGGGCTTCGATATTTGTATTATTTGGGCGTAAAATCAGTGGACAGAATTCGGTCAGTTAGATAACGGGCAGTAGGCAACTGACTGACTCCGACCCAAGCTACGGCAACTTCGGCAACGAGGAAACGTCAGCTAATTACACCGTCCTTTTGGTGGTAAACGTGATTGTGAAATTTCAATTAAACATTGTGTGTGCAGCAGAAATTATTCACCTTGTGATATCATCACTCAACTCAACATTAAGGAACTATGGAAGCACTGTACAGCTGTTTCATCCTTGTTAGGAATCATCAGCAGTGCATATTCGCATTCCATCCCGCATTCAATCACCTGCTACTAACATTTACCAGGTAGTCAGCCTCTGTAGGTCATATCGAAAGCCTTCGTCGTACTTGGGCTACCTACAGAGAAGTCATCTATCAGTAGGAATCGACTGCTAGCAGTGGGTGGCCGTGCAAATCAACGACACATAGGTGCGACATCATGTGGTGAAGTTCAACAAACCGTACGACGAAGGCTTCTCACAGAGCACACAGGGCCTGACTACTTGGTATGTTAGTACTAATGCATGACGTCACACGGTGAATTATTTCATGAAGACATCATTTGTTTCACCATCACTTTTCGGAAGTTAATGCACGAATTTGCATCGTAACTGTGATTACTATATTACATTTGTTCATGCTAGTGAATAGCGAATCACCAATAAATGAGACTGCTCCGGATTAGTTGCATATTACATCAGTTTAAGTGTTGATCGAGTGAAAAGTATAGAGTTCACGTGTTACCGTAAATACCAGTGGTTTTCATTTCGACGCAGATTTTTTATTTTATTCTTGAGCCATTTAGTTAAGCAAGAACCGTAATATGGTCCGATTGGGGCCACGGTTTTCGTACTACTCAAAATTAAACGCTATCCTTATGCTGTTTCTGGTCAGATCACTTGGTTACGGACATCAGCCCGATTGACTTCGACCCTGACACAAGTAATACATCACTGTGAAACTCTCTTCAAACCGGGAAAACGATCAGCGTTTATTCGCTGTGTGTAGTTCGACATAACCCGTCCCACAGAGATTCGCAATTTGTCCGGAATTCCTATCGTAGTAATCTCGTCAACTAATTGTCATAGGGCTTTGATAACGACCAGATTGCTCAAATTAGAGACATCTGACGAAACATTTGACTCGTCTGGCTCAAAAGGATTCGTTGTACTGAAGTCTGTTTGTGATTCCGGTAGCAAGCAAGATCGGAAAATTGTTCTTCTGGCTTAGCAAAACTTCCGAATGTTGAGCAGCACAATTAATCCACGCAAGAATTATACTAACGAATTCATTTATTTGTTTAGATGTCATTAAACTGTCACTTTTAATGGGTAATCAATTTGGAGAACGTGGTAGCCGTAGCTTGCTTCATTGACGAATAAAGTAAATGGAAAAGTAGAAAATTATTGTTGCACGCGCGTTTCACAAGGTGGACTGATTAATTTAAACGTCATTCAAAGCCACCTACCATAACCGATCAGTTTGAAACATCACATGATATACAGCAACGAAGTCGGTCAAATAAACCTAGTACTCTGATTTTATAAATAAAAATCCGCTCCTGAACTAAATGTTGTTCAATGCAATTTTGTTTCCTAGTTAAATAATGAAAACTACTATCCATTGCAAGTCGAAACTATGGGGAGGTTAACATCCAGCTAATGGAAATGCAGTATTTCTGAGCCGACCAAATATTCATTCGATATTTTTGATTAACGACCAAGAGGAACAAAGTAAAACATAAAAACAAATCTTATTTTTCGTGGGTATTTATACTAGAAGGAGGCGGAGGAGATTATGTTTTCATGAAATAATTTACCAAGTTATCGAGTGCTCACGTGAACTGTTCGTCTCGGACTGCATAATAGTAAGGAAAAAAGTTCGGTAGACGAATACCGGACATGGTTTCTATGGGATTCTGAAACTGAAACTGACAAGGTTCTTTCATTCGTTAGGACAGAATGACTCGAACCAAAGACTAGGTGAGAAAAGTGCATTTTATATATCCGGTTAACAAATAAATACGATAAAGCAATACCCGCGAAGGCGACCACAGTAAGAGCGTCTTGTGTTAAGTGGGAATTGAAAACAAACGGGCTCGAGTGTGTCAGAATGAGCAGAAACTGATAATTATCAGGTTAGAAATGAACTAACACCACTCAACTCGTTACGAAATGAAAATCAGTTTTAAATTAGATCTTAGAGAAAATGTCGAGCGAAAAAAAACGAGTGTCCTGCCGAAGTTCGGCATTTTTATAGTTTTAGGGTGTCAGTCAATTGTGAGTTCGGATTGAGTGACACATTCTGGAGCATTCTGTACATGAGTAGGCTGATATCCCTTTATTGAGTAGTTCATAAACAAGGTCAGCATACACGATTAACAAGTGACAGTTTATTTCCTGTGGATGTTGACTCTGAAACGTATTGAATAAAGCATGCTAGCAGGAATATACTCGATGACTTTGCATCGGATAGTCGACATACTAACCGTAAATCATTCGCTTATTGGACATGTCTCCCCACCAGTCAATTATTTTACATTGGTGGTTCAGCGAATGTACCGAAAAATAAGGAATATTTCTCTTTATTTCTTCATAAATTATTATCTGATACATCATCATTAACATCACCGTCATCGTCACCAACATCTTCATCATCATGCATGCATGCGTTCATACGTATTCGTTTGCATACAATCCTGGACTTAAACCTGTATGTATCTATGTATTTTTGTACATAAATATGTGTTTGTTCATTTGCATGCTTATATATATGCAGGTATTTATGAATATAATTAGGTGTACATATATGTATGCATGTATTTTTGCGTGTGTATGTGTGAATGCATCCATGTTTACATCCATATAAGTACACGTGGTCATCAAGAAGATCTAAACGTAGATAGACATCCAAGTCCGATTTGTATTAATTTGTGAAGGTTCAGTGACGAGAATCCATAAACAAAACTTAGATGTACTGCGAAATGTTTTGGCAAAACAACTTGGTCTCGTGTTCCATACGGATGAATTTAACAAATCCGGTTTGCTTCTTCAACCGAGATTCGTCGAACGTGACTTCATAACTCGAAAAGTCACCGCTAAATATGAAGTCGAGAATCCCCAACTGCTGAGGCGTTCCTGGGTGAACGTGAACAAGCACAACTGGTTATACAGTTGGCCGAAATGCCTAGTTCAGTTTCCTCACCTTATGGATTTATTATTACAGCTTTTAGTAGACATCCGTATGTGCTTTTGTCATGTTGATCTCTATAATAGGTTAAAATGTCTCCGCTCATATAATCAATTCTTGGGTGCGAATTCTCGTGATCTTTTCAACCACAGTCCACCAGAAAACTATATTTTACTGACTGCCATTCGCACTGCACTTTCCGTGCACAAATCTCACTTCATCCAGTCAGCTTCACAATCCGTGAGCACCAGATTTCATTTTTCCTCTGATTAGAACTCACCAGATATGCATGTAATCCATTCAAGGAAAACAGAACTACATTTTGTCTATGAATGCATCAGCATAACTGAGGTGTGTGACAGTATCGGCTACAATCGACTCACGTGCATTGGTACCGGAATCGATTCTGGAATAAACGAAGAAGATTGGTTTTCTCATCCCAAAGCTCAGAAAGTGAGTTAACTCTTCTGTTTAGAACGAATGCTGATTCGATCGGTCCATGTGCTTCAATGGCACAAGGTAAAGGCAGTTCGCTTTGGCTGATTTGAGAAACGTAAAGACGACCGAACGTTTACGGGAACTGTGATGGCCTCTCTTCCAGAGATTCATTCTGTCGCTGATGTTCCTTCTTTCGACGATCCAATCAACTTTGGTCTCTATTTTCATTAAATTATGGATTAATTCATCTATCCTCAGTGTTGAGCATTTTCATGTAATCACACCGCTTAACCATCGTGGTTGAAAATCCACAAAGTTTCGATTTCTATACGGTCTACTAACATAATAGACAGTAGCGAAATACGCAAAATTGCTTTTTCCTAGCAGTAGTATATCTTGCAAACGGTCGGATCACCAAAATTTCTCCGGATGCACATGGCCGGTTTCACGGTTATCGACGCTCTTCGGGTTTATGTTTCCTGTATTTTTCCGTTCCTCAGTGTGCTACCGGGGAAATTTTGTTCATCCATCGGTATGCGAAGAAAAACCAGTACTTTCGTCACTTGTGTAGCCTTTCTGAAGGTTAGCTTTGAAGGGCCTACGAAAATCCCGTCACGAATCATCATGTGATTCTTAAATGGACTTACCATCCATTCATGCTCCTAACGATTCAAGTGAGATTCTAGTGAGGGACAGTATCAAAACAAGAATGAACGAGCCGTGCTTTCCACGTGCTATTTTTTCTTTACACAAAATGTGCTGAAAACGAACGACAAGGAAATGGGAGGTTATTGTTGCTATAAGTAAGGATGCCAGATGGGAGAAAGATTTTATCAGATTCTATAAAATAATCTGTATGGATGAGGTCAGACTCAGCGATGTGCTTCCACAATCGGGATTTAAAAATAACCAAGTTTCCATCTCGTTTTTCTTTCACCTCAGTGCACCCTTCGATAGTCTGCACGCATAACAGTCCGAGGATGTGAGGCAATAAATGAATGAATGCATCAAATGGATTTACCAGATCAGAGACAGTCCCCATAAATCGTAACCTCGAAAACAAATACGAGCATTGACGGGCTGTGAGAGTTTTGTGCGAGAGTCACCTCCAAGGCAGCCATTCGTTTGCAATCACAGCATCGCTGTCTTTGCAATAAGCAGTTATTTCTAGCCTCAATTCGATGGAACCGAGATGATTCGTTCCTGCTGTTCTCCACCTGCAATTGTTTCCAAGCCCATTATCCTAAGGTCGATTGCGAATCTAGGTAGAGTGATTGTGATAAGAAAGTTGTAGGTCTACATTTTTCTTATCCATCTCGCCTCTATATACTTTAATTTTCAAATGACCCAGTCCTGTCGATCCTGTACTCACCAAGGTGAGGTTTTTTTCACAATCTTTCTCCCCATGTATGATTACATGTTCAATTTGAAGGTTCTCATTATATACAGCATTTCTTGATATATCCTATTAATCAATTGATGTTCCACTTTACACTCAAACGATCAGTGTTGTCATCGGAATGCCGGTGTGTGGCCAGCACTTGTTTGTCTCTTATGCAGTTTATGAATGAAGGGCATTATTTCCTTCGTTCACCCACTCAATGCACTACTACTGGACTGTGAAAAAATGAGCTGGCGCATTTGTACCACCAATTTTCCTCCATTATTAACGACCATATGTTTCTTCTATTTCCATTTCTGTCACGTTAACGCTTATGATTGTGTTTACGAGTACTGCCGAACGTGAACGGAATGATCTACAACTGGGCATACATGTTGACTTGGGATGGTATTGGAATAGATTTGATTGTTTACATCACACAATGCATTTTCACTCATGTGCCACGTTTGTGTCGCGTCAGTTATCTGCCAACAATTCGGTCTCCTCTCCTTCGGTCTCCAACGAACATATTCACTGTCAGTTCACGCAATAAGTATAAGACATTCAATCGGAAGTTTGTGTCACACTTTTCTACCAAATTACGAAAACCGAAGCAGACACGGATCGAAACTGCAACGGTACTATATGGAACAAATTGTATGCACATGCATTAGATCGAACTGAAATTTTACACTGGCAGTACATCTACTTAGTAGAGATTTGTGAACCAGTTTGAATCTTACATAGAAAACCACCAGATGGAGGACGGGCAAAAATTGCTACATTTATAATACTATTGAAAGGGACAAGCCAGGGATGTCATTAGACGAGTGCTTCTTGCTGTCTTCACAGGTTGCTTATGCGAAAGCCGAAGATGTCCTGAGGGAACTGGCTAGATAAGAACATGGGGTAGCTAAATTGTTAATTGATGGTATATTGAAGGGACTGAAGTCAGTTCCCGAATGTCCTGACGAGTTAACGAAGCTATCGTTAAAATTGCTCAACTGCGAATTCGCTCTCACACAAATGACTTGCCTAGATGATTTGAATTCATTGCAAACTACGGAGCAGGTCGTCCGAGTGTTACCTAACCGAATAGAGGAGTTGTGGCCTAGAGATCTGGATGATATGTTGAGGTATGGAAATAATCCTAAGTATTACCGAACGCATCGATGATCTCCAGTATTTCTCTTTGTTGACTGGATTGATGGCGATTGCAGTTCCATTCCATTCCCCTCCGCATTAGACTATGCAAAATGGTGTCAGTAAACCAGTGCTCCACTAGGCTTCTCAGTTCTCATTCAACTGCTACGATGTTCGTCCCGTTCCCACGCAAGATCTCCGACGATGCTCCTCTTCTGGACTTGAACCTCAATGGTGCCATAATAAAGGAATCAGTGCTAAGGGAATGAGACTTCCGTCGGTGAACCGTCCGAACAGGCAATCGGGCACACGTTCATGCAGTCTGGCACACGGGTTATCAGTCAGTCGGTCAGTTAGTCCCGATGATACCCGGTAGATAAGGTCCGATACATGACGAACGTTACCAATTCCATGGAGCTGAAAGATGAACCAATCATATTGAAGGCCAAATATGAGATAGAATGGAGCCTTCACGGGCTGGCTGTATGCGGCAATGTTGATTTAGATTGTGCAAGTCTAACATGCTACTGGATACACTTATTCGTTATCGGCTCGAGTTTTCTTTGCATTGATTCACATTTCAGATCAAGACGCTTGCAGCTCAATTTCGTGGGAGCTCTGACCCCGTGCATGCAAACCAACCAAAGCATGAGCGTTGTATGCAAGTACATAGCATGGCATCCGAAATGCGTGTTTGTAAGTTTGTGTGTGGTTATGTGTGTGTGTGTGTGTGTGTGTGTGTTTATATATGTTCGTGAAACTCCGAGATCCGGCGAAGATGAAGTGTCCCATAAACGTACCAACCAGATAGACTATGCGGTCGAAAATATGAAGAATAAGTGAACAAAGAGAACAATGTGAGCAACACATTTGGTCTATTTGTGAAGAACGAATGCCAGTCTTCGACCGGGCTGACGGGTAAAACGGCGGCATGCTTGTACGGGAGGTTTGTTGAATGAGAAAATGTCATTTATTTGCGTGAGGGAGTTCGAACAAGGTGGGACTGGTGTTGGCCCCATGGTGTAGCGGTTATCACTCTGGACTCTGAATCCAGCGACCCGAGTTCGAGTCTCGGTGGGGCCTGCGATTTTCTCCCTCAACCCAAATATCAACTACACCAGTCCTCTAACCCACGCGACACATACGTGCGACATCAGTGAACATGGAATGTGGACAACACTCGTCCCCACAAACTCCAGTGCCTTCCCAAATCCACATGTATGCCCAATTGTGGATCATCCGGTTCACCTTCCGCAGTGGCCATAACCGAAAAAAAAACAGTCGAATATCAGCAAACCGGAATTAGTTTAAATGCACCAGCTTATTTTCCATAGTCCAGCTGCAGTGAAATGAATGAGTATGTAAGTAAGTAATTAAGTAGTTACATGAAGAGTGAAAATAATCTTCTTCACTCATGAATCGCATATGGTACAAACAATAAGAATTCTTTGCATTTGCTAATCGCACACCAGTATTCCGATGATAAGAGCGATCGTTTCAGTGTGAAGTGAAATATCAATGGATTAATGGGTTATATGAACAACTTATTAGTCAATACGTGAATCGGGCAATTCGCGTCCATCGGAAGAAATCAGTTATGGTGAGCGTGTTCAGGGATGATCTGGTTTTGTTTTACTTTGGAGTGATGGTGAATTCAGTTCAATTTATTGATCGCTAAGCTCACGTTAGCGAGCATGTTCACGGGCACGTTCACGTTCCCGGGCACGTTCACGAACACGCTGCCTGTCACGTTCACGGAATGAGAGTGATTGCGAGGGTGAGAGTGAGAATGAGAGTGAGAATGAGAGTGAGAACGAGAGTGAGAACGAGAGTGAGAACGAGAGTGAGAACGAGAGTGAGTATGAAAGTGACAATGCGAGCAAGAATGTCAATGATGAGGTGGAGTAAACTGTTCCATCCATATATGCGTGTATTGTGACAGGTCTGCTTGGTTGGTTCGTTTATAATAAATTGGAGTTGAGTGAATGTCTCAATTGGAAATGCTTGATTGTGATCAAATTTCTTCATTTGTATGTATACTTTTGATTTGCGTGTATGTAGTGTGCATGTGTGTGATGTACATGGTTCCTTCTGTCAATCTGTGTTCGTGTTCATGTGATTGGCAGTTGTTCAACTAACAAAAACCGCCGCGTTTGCGACATCTCTGTTTGTTGATCGTTTCATTTGTGAACTTAGTTCGCGTGATGTTCCTCCTCGTGTCCGTAGTTGAATTGCTCAATTCAGAATGGTCTGGTTGTTGGTATTTGTCAAATTCGTGCACAGTTACGTTCTTGTGGCCCCCAACATGCGAGGAGGAAAACGCATGCCAGGCACTGTCTACCGGATTGGCTGATTTGTGATCAGTCTATGGGATTTGGCTAACTCTTGATCACAAACCAACCACAAACCACACCGCATATTTTTGGTGGAGGGTTTTATCGATCACCCAGGCTGTCCAGAGCCGCCCGAGGAGAGTAAGAACAGAGTAACGATTCATCCAGCTGGTCAGGAGTGCTTCAAGTCATTCGTCCCTAGGTCTACACCAAGATGCGCTCAGACACTTGTTCGACCTTTTCTGCATATCGACCAATCTGATTTCTAGTGCCTGTTTCATCCTGACCGACGGTCGTCAGATGACAGTCATAGTGACTCATGTTCGCAAATTTTGTAATTGGGAATCCTCAGATCGATGGCCAGTTACACGTATGGGTGATCCTCTTGTTGAAATACTTCCCGTCGTTGCATAATAAATAACGAAAGTATCTTTTTTCTTCTATCTTTTACTTCCTTTATTAATGAAACAACAATTTACATCAATTTTCAGCAAGGGGGCCACGGCCAACAGAGGGCTGCCAAGTGGGAAAGCTGACCGGCGGTGGGAGGATTCGAACCCGCGATCTTGACGTCCAAATGCCAGGACCTTACCCGTATAAGATCGCTGTGAACATCTTTGAGTGTACCAATTATCCGAACATATGCTTTTGAGCAGTGACTGTGAAACCTTCGATAGGTGTGATTCACACTATGGAATCTAACGGAGAAGTGACTAGATTGATCATAGCCTATTCATTTAGTTGAATTTTTGTTTATAATGCTCCGTCGGAATGAAAAGCATTATTTTGGCGATACATGCATGTTATATCCACGGGGCCTCATTGGGTCACGGGACTGCTTGGCAAATATCAGACCACTTTTTTCAAAACAGGCGTGGGTTGCTTGCGCAAACCGTCAAGATAACTATGCATACGTTCTTGTGACGGAAGACCATTAATAGTCGGATTTGTGTGTTTACTCCACCTGTGTGAATGAAACCGAGTAGTCGAATTGGGCTAATTTACTCGAATGGAGCCAATCAGATAGCGAGCCGTCGTCGGGAGCATTTTGCGACAGTGTGAGCTCGTGGAGCCACATCGTGGATGTGATATAAGTACTGCAACTTGCAGTGAAAGTGTCACAGTAATGATCCCATCTTGTTCATCCTAGTGGTAAGTTGGCTAGTTCATCAATTTGTTGGTTAGTTTTTGTTTGCCTGCCTGCTTAGGTGCTTTAGTTCATATCACTTGGTAAGAGACTAAAGTTGTCCGTTATGACACGTATCGTGCGGTATAAACGAACAATTAATAATCATCGGGCAATATGGTTGCCAGGATTGAATTATTTGTTTTTTCCTGTACGGTAAATAGCTAAAAACTGTTTTGGAATGCTGAGAGGAACATCCTTCCCTCGGATTCTTACTGAGGGTGTCAAAAAGATAATAAAGACAGTCATACTGTATAATCCAACCATCATTATTTCGCCTAGAGCAAAGAGTTTCCGGTTTGTGTTCGGAAATAGCGGCTCGAATGACGAAACCGAGTTGAACCTGCCTTTCGTCTTTTTGTCATTGTTTGCCTGAGGCCAGATTTAGAACAAAATGATCATCAACTTCATCAGTCATTTAAGGATATGCCTTAACATTTGCCAACTATGTTGCAAGTTGAACTTTGACCACAATTGCATGTAAATGGGATATAATGCATATCGAAGTTCTCTGGCTAACTAGATCAGTCCTTCAGTTTGGTGGGACCAACCGGAGAAGTGCAGTTAGGACAATCATGCACAAAGCAGTCCTGAATATTCGTCACAGATCATTAAGCAGATCGGTCACATTTGAAGTGTATCTTAAGAAACGCCAACTTTCTCGGTTTTAAGTGGACCGGATCATTTCGAAGCCTTATTGGGATAAGAAACCCCAGGATTTTGTCCGGGAAACCGTTTTGTCATTCTTATTTCTCGAGTGAATTTTATCGCAGTGTTGAACGTATTTGCTGGACAAATATTTCTAGCTCGATGAAAACGATGAATTTCATGACAACGGGGACACAATTTGGAAGCCGTTTCATCGAGCTGGATTGCATGGTTCCTTATTTAATACTTCATCTAGAAAAATGTTCTCTTCGTCCCCAAATATGACCGAGAGTTGAGTAGATGAGTGGAACAAAGTAAATGTACAACCATTTTGACATGCAGCGATCCTATGAAAACAAGAATATCATTCACATATAGTTTAGGAAATAGTCATGTCAATTTGTGACTCGCTTTCTTCGGATTCGTTAAGTAAATAGCAACTAGAACAGGACGAAACCAGACTACGTGTCAGTACATTGTCCATTTGTTTGTAGTAAGTCTCTTCGAACTGAAAGCGGATATAATTTGTATGTCAGTTATTAGGAGCACTGATATTATTAATACTCGGGAATAAGCAACTGACTTAGTGGAAACGTGGTCCGTTTAGCAATGCAATAAATGCATCCCTTTGGCACCTGATGATTCGGAAGTGACCAGCTAAACCTGGTTACTGAGCCCAAATTACGGCCTGAACCAGGAGTGGTTGGTCATCATTGGGAAATATTCCGGCTAAGTTCTCAGCGTTGTGACTCAATAGTCTGCGTCATTTCGAAATTACGTAAAAAAATGGTCTCGGAGATGTACAGGCTGGAGTCGTTGGATGGTGCCACTATGTTCCCAGGCCTCTGTGTGTTCCACCTACCAACCAATCTGGTGTGCTCAGTTCAGCTGGAATAAAATAGGCTAGTAATTCCTTCACGTGTGTTCCTAACGAAACTCTGCCACGTGCGATCGCCCACGCGCATGCACACTTTGTTTTCGTGAGTTGCGGAAATGATTGAATCATTTCGCCGGCGTATCCGCCAGGCTGATTAAACAGCAGAATAACGGGTGGGCCTTTCCGAGCCTTATATGCCCTTGTTGGTAGTTAGATGTGATAATGTGACAACGAAGCTGCCCGATCCTCCGTTTCTTTTGTCTCTATTTTGCCTAGCGTACGCCCATGCGTGCCAAGGATTCATCAACGTGGTTAACATTGGAAGTCCATGAGAAGATGCCTGGTTGAATTACTGAAATTAAATTAGGCAGACCCTGTCTGTTCGTAAATACTAAGACACATGTCATAGACTGTCGAGGGCTTGTAGGTTTTAGAATGATGCTACAAAAGCACCTCGACTAGTTCCGGTTGAATAAGCAGATTGTCGTTCTTTCTCAAAACTGAATGTGGTAGCTTTCAAACTGCATTTTTTCCGCCGGTGAGCTGAGCGTGCCCACAGATCGGCTTGCTGGTAAAACTTGCATGATATCGAGCATCTCCACTTGAAATAGGCTCTGTCAGAAGTTTACCATACACTGGTAGTTTTCCTCTAGAAGATATATCCCACTTGGTCTGATCTACCCTCTCAAGCAAAATTATCTTGAGTAGAGAACGGGAATTTATGAGTGATATTGTATGATACGTGTCAATGAAAATTACTGTCAACCAGGATTCTTTGGAGTAAGTGCTCAAACCGTTTGCCACCGTTCGTGTTATTCGGTACTTGCCAGTCATCGAGTGACGATGAGTTGACGCGAGTTTATTGGCCGTGTTCTGACAGTCAGCTGAGCCTAGATTACAACGGGGAAACCGTTCGAATATGTTCAATTATTGATTGGTTTTTACATTCATCTACTTTAATCTAAACTTGACTGTGAGGTACTAGGATCGGTGGCAAATGTTATAACGTCTGTTCCTTCAAGCCATTCATGCGGTCTGAGTAGGGCATGCCTCGGGACGAACAAATGTCAGTGGAGCACTTAAGCTACTGCTCTATCCAGGCTCGTCTTCAGCGATCTGCTCCGTATGAACAGGTTACAAAGCACCTCAACCCGCCGATGCCTTTTGGCACGATCACAAATTGTTAATCAACGGCATACACCCGAGTGGTGTATTTGATCGGAAGTTTGTGTACACAGTCGATTTTTGAAACACGATTATCTAACAGCAAGTTTTGCACAATAAGTCATCACTACACGTTGTAATTTGCATATTAGTGTGATTATACAAAGCAGTCAGTAGGCTTGTTCTTGTTGAACTAGGCCAATGGTAAGTTTTGCAATAAGAATTACGGGGACTGAGGCAACATGTGCGACTGAAAATGCTAGCACATTGCGAAGGAAACACCAGTGTTTTCATTCCCCGATTCGAATAAAATAGACTTTTACCTTATGACCAGAAATATTTCAGACTGTATGAAAAAATAAACGACGCGCAATGTGATATGTTATTTGAAATGTTTAGTAAACGAAAGCTGCGTGATCGGGAATGTTTTGCACTGGACCGACGTTTCGGTCCTCATTTTCAGACAGAAGCTAATATGATGCGGCTACTGAACGGCCTCAAATGTCCGAATTTCTCTTTCGTGAATAGCGGCACCATACAACGGTTTGCTTCACCGCATTGGATTCGGGGCAGTAGCGAATTCGACTGAACTATGGCACTGAAAAAATTGCTGGATACGAAATTCGAATGGATGGATCGAACGAATGATGGGTATTTGAGCAGAGCGGACGTGGAGGAGATGGTCATTTTGCACGGCTTGCCGACTAGCGTGATCAAAGTAAGTTGCGCACTCTCTCTCTGACGATAGATGTGATCTTTGAGGCACATGTTGCTCAAATAACTCCTACCTTGTCATTGGTTGTTCGGGCGGAAATTTATGGCTCCGACGCCATTTGATCCCAAACAGTGCTTGAAATAACAGGTCTGTATTGTCATCGAACGGTTGCAGGCAAGCCCTAGTCCCATTTTCAAAGCTGGCAGGGACGATTGCGATAAATTGGAGACACTAAGTCTGAGTTTCTTGCTAGCTACTAAAGCGACTAACAGAAACCACACTGGCATCGGTGATCGATTGCACTTGTACGGTGAGACATACTCGAAGGTTAGAACAAGTAACTGAAAAATTTAAAACAATTTATTGGGGCAGTCAAAAGACACGCGTTGGGTGTTGTGTAAATTGAAACAAATTCTTTTAAGCGCCTAACTATTATCTGTCAGTTTTCACCCTCACCCGTGTATCGACGTTGTCCCTGATTTTTAGGTAGACTGTAAAAGTTATGGTGTTGAACACTTAGGTCTCAAAATCATGAAGTGAGCAAACGATGTAGAGTACCTGACACGGGAAAGTGAGAAAATCGATAAAGAACTCCCCTGACCCTCCCACTGAACGGTTCTCTCTCTCTCTTTCTTGTGTTCTCTATCCAGTCCATTTACTAACCGATTTTCGATCAGGTTTTCTGACTTCATCACTGGCATTCTTGTCATGAGAATCGATTACTGTCTGGCAAAATCTGTGCAAGACAAACTGGGGCATTTTACCCTCAAACAAACTTCGTTTCATACTCTGTCTTGGCTTCGTATGGATTGGTGTGCGTGTGTGTGTGTGTGTGTGCGTGCGTGGGAGCATATGCTTCCTGACGGTAATATTTACATACCGGATAGGACAGAATCACAATAGTCGTATTGATTTTATCGAAAAATAAACAAGAACGGTTAGTGGATGAGAAAAATCTTTCATCAGCTCATAGTGACGTGCCGTGTTGTAAATCAAAACTTTCTAATACATGTGCCCATTATTGAACTGAGCTCTCAAGTGGCACAATATCCTGTGGTAATTAGCCAAATTGAGCATAAAGTGACCTGTCATCTTTGGATTTTGAAAGCCATTGTTGCGGCTCGCATTCATCAACTAACTGTCTCTTTGGTAACGAATCACCTTTTGTTCTTCGAATGTTGACTATTCCATAAAACATTTCTTTTGGCTGCCCTGCGGACAGTTGTTTTTCGTTTCCTATTCTGTACTGGTAAGATCATTACAGATTTTTGTCATTTCCCATGAGTGGATAAAATGTCAGTTATCAAGCTACGATTAGTGACGCTAAGGGGTATAATCGAGATGTCAGCTTTCATGGACATGACACAGAGAGAGTAAGGGAAAAATTTGTAAAAAAAGATGTATTGGCACATTACTTGACCCAACTGGGCGCCCAGAAAGCGCCCAGTTGAACACTTGCGCTTTTAGATTATGCGTGGCATGCGGAAGCGGTCAAAGCCCTTAGGACAAAAAAGCATATTAATGAAAGCTATACAATTTGTGGTATTACTGACGTGGAACCGGAGTGATTTTGACGTCGAATGTTAAGGAAGACCTTCGGTAAACTTAATTAGTTGTCTGTCATATCTTCGAAGCCCACGTAGTTCTGGACCGGCGGATCGAAACTCACCGTGAACGGCATGGTAGTCGGAACACTTCCAGATGGGTAATTTGTCATTCTCCCCACTCTGCTTTGTTCAACGAATCGCTACAATACCGTAATATGTTCTGGAAAAGACAACAAGTCTATTGAATTGGGGAGGTTTCCAGGTGACATTAAAAAGTTGCTGACAATGACCAAAGGTTTGACTGTCAAAATGGGAAGCTCCTTGTCTGGAGCCAGCAATCAGTCATATGGAAAACACACGATAATTAAATTGTGCAGTTCAATTTCGGAACCATTTCGCTACATCTCGACTGATGCCTACCGCACTGACATCCATCTTATATACATACATACGTTTCCATGGAGTTCTGATCTCTGAGTTTGGCGTATAGGTTGGAAACGTTTCACCACAAGTAGAGATAACGTCGTCAGTGCACTTGAACTGATTAGAACTCCATGGAAACCAACAACCTGACCCAAAAGAATTTTCAGATCCATTGAAACGTATCCATTTTAACAGAATCTAATGGGCACTGTCAGGCGTGTACATGGGTGATCTTTGTTGAAGAGTACTTAGAAGAATCACAACTGCGATTCGTGTATAACAGTTTGACAGTTGAGCCGAGCTGACCTTGGGAATGGGAGATGAATACCACCAGAATAGATGTTAGCCGTAAGTAGTCAGATATGTTACAACAACCTCGAAGCAGGTCGTGTGCTTCCGGGGCAATTTTGTTCGCTCATCCAGATACTACTTCCTGCTTATATATATACATACATATATATATATATATATCAGAGGTCACAGGGAAAATGGGGTTCTTAATACCACCCTTGTTATCGTGACAGAATTCTGCTGACAAGGAAATATTTAGCCTGTACAATATGAGTCACGCACTACTGATTGCTTTTGTTTTTGCTCAGTTTATCGGTCTGGAGCACATATTGTCATAGTGGCTTAGCAATGAACTGTTCCCATTAAACGAAAAGATTTTTGCTTCCACGTGCTTTGCTGTTGACGAAATTGGTGAATTGTGGAATTCAGCGTCCACATAGTCCCATAGGTCTCACCTCAGAGTCACCTGTTCACTCAGATGACAAGTCAACTGTCTCCTAGCAATACCATTTTAAGTCATTCCTCAACCAGATTCAAAAAATGCTGATCACGTGAGTTGTGGGGTGACACATATTTTTCATTATTGGGACAACTGCGTGGAACTTGCCAAATCCGTTCCTAGACGTCAGAAAAACGGAAATCATCGATCGATGGCCATCCCAATTGTGCTGGCAATAGAGTTCTCTTCAAGTCAGCCTGATTTAACCATGAAGACAGGGGTAGACCTGTGAACCTTCTGTTTCTATGTGCTCACTGATTTATATGAACGTGGAATTCTCTTCAGTGGAATTGGGTCGAGACACAGCGAAGCGGTTCCGAAATGCAACAGCAAGCTCTCATTATCACGTGTGCTTTCCCTTCAAATTCATTTCGAATTCCTCTTTCTCTATCTGATATTTCCTTCATAACTGAAACAAAAGGGTACATCATTTTCATGGGTAGAGTGGCTGCCGGCCAAGAAACATCAAGTAGAAAAGTTCGCCGACGTTGCGAGGACGTGAACCCGAGACCCCACGGTCCAAATCTGTGATGTTGACAGCTTGACCATAACAGGTCATAGGAATTGTCACGAACAAATCTTCAAATCTATTGTGAATTGTGCTATTTTGAGTATATCAAATACAAAATTTCATACCGGAAATACTTTTTTGGCCTACATTTTTAGTTACACATGTACTACTTGATAATCGATTCAATAATTCTGTTCGTACAGTAAGGCATGATTTCCCGATAGTGTCATGTTGCTTTCCAATGTGCGACTGAACTTTAACTAGACTGGACCGAGTACCTGATGTGCGGTAGACAGTAGGCAGTTATCGATAGCTAATCACCTATACATCACTCGTGCCTGAAAAACACTAATCCCCGTCCGTATCTTGGATGACAAGATGATTTGGGAAATAAGGCCAAAAGTGCACACAAATTCCAAAGTGGAATCACAGTCCACACTAAACTCCAATAATCATTGCATGGGATCAGCCAGTTACCCAGTTAGACATTCATACATGTAGGGCGACAGCCAGTAACGATCAATCTCACTCTAGGCCGATGAATTTATTCGCATGTTTCCACCTTCTGTTTTATGGGACAGTAACATTGGAGTAAAAATTATGATTAGAATTACACCATCGTCGCAGTCTCCCACATCAGAATGCAGTTAAAATCAGTATGCTTAAGAATATTGGATGTACTGATTGTATGTCGAAAAATACCAGTTTGTGAAATTAGCATTTTTGAGGTTTTACCTAATTCTAACTGAATCAGTTAGACAAAATTGCCAGTTCATTGGTCTTTACAAGTTAAATTGACATCGAATCCATTTGCTCAATTCGATCACATCAATTTGTTGATCACCATTCTCATCGAATTTGTCGAATAGTTCGGATAGTTCTTGTTTCTTTTCCTCGTTTGGACATGAAATGAGAATTTCCTCCCTGGACAATTTCCCATTTTTGTCCCTGTCCAATTCTCGGAGTATTTTCTGTGCCCATTCATCACATGTACTGTGGAAAAAAGAAGAACGAGCACATTGAAGATCGCCACAACGATAGTGATTACGTTCCATGATGTTTGATGACAACGAGACAAAATTGATCTGAAACTGAGAAATCAGGAGCCCTGGACGACACCATTTCTAACGTGGATCGTGTTAGGTTTGAACGATTCACATGTAAATGGCTACGATTCTGTGCCAGTTTTGACAAAATTCAATGGTTTAAATTGCTTTTTTGTCAAGTTCAAGAGGAGTGAACTCATACCCGGTAGGGAAAAACGAAATCCCACTGTTCACAATGCTGCTGGTTGGGAGGAGTTTAGTGCAAAGGAATCCGGAGCTAAGTAGCAAATAGTTCAGAAGACATGTGGCAGTCACCGGATGTGGATAGGTTGAAGTATTGCGAATGAGTAAACTAACTCTTATTTTAAGTTATCACTCAGTTAGTGGCCTTTGGCCCAAAATAGAATGAGCCTACAGAAAGATATTTTCTGGTGTACACAATTCTTCTGGAAGCTAATAGTGGTCTGAATAAAGTGTCGTACGAATCTGCCAAGTCGACCTCAGGTGTTACACATGAAGCCGTAAGTGTCAGTCAAATTTGCTACGTGATTGGTCTCGGTCGATGACCTAATTACTCCTATTCCCAAAAACATTTAGTGACGCTGACGAAATGCTCTGATCGATATCTGTTCTAGCAGCTGAAATACACTGGCCACAAAATGAGACTGCGGAACCAGACACTTTTATTACAGTCATAAACATTCAGCTGGTTTAAGTACAAACAAAATCTGACGCCTTAGGACGTCTTTCAGATTTCACCGGATAATCTCCTTCATACTATTTTTTGCCAATCTGTGGCTTGTAAGATGACTTTTTTTGTACACAACCATCCCGAGGGCTTCCATGTCTTATTCCATTACCTGACGCATCATACTTCTATGCGGTTGTTTTGGCGAGGTATTTTCCTCTCCGTCATGTTCCCGATAGATGGCGTCGAGCATCGCCGTTTCTCTGTCTCAAAATGTGCTCTTTAGAATGCCATTTCCATATCTGGATCGTTCTCGTCCATTCCGGCTGTCACGTGAAAACAACCAGTCCACCGGCGGATAGAGATTCTCATTTATTGAGTAAATTCACCACATATTTATAGGTTGCTTTGCATGCATTGTTGTCCCCCTGTGCGACTGCCGTTATTTCATCGGCTGTCCGGGTCGCGCTTTGATTGGTCCATCCCCTCCAATACGTTTCACACGATTCTGTTCATGGCGTTTTTTGTCCAATCCGGACCGCTCACCTGATTGGTTGGCCCACAGTATGACGTTCTCGGTTTGCATGTCCGCACTCATGCTTTTGACTCGCCATGCCTACGTGTTGATCACAATGTGTCCGCTACGGTCCGGCGTCGTTCAAGCACCCGTAATCAATAAAACAGCTGTTAGACTCGGGCGCGATACCAGTTAGAGCACCATTCCCTCACAGGCGGGATCCGACTCAAAGGAACTTGAAATCACTGTATATACGAGCCTATTCTGAACATTGTCACTACGATTTTCGATTTATTGGTATTAGATTACACTGTGCGGAGATCAAAATAGATGCGGTTCCATAGCTGTTAGACTTCCGGCTACTACTATTCTCATAGCGCCTGTTTTATTATGCCGACAAAAGAATATACCCTCACCATTATTGTGATCAAAAGGAATCTATTCATACGTATCTCGTAAATATTTGACAACAGTTGGTGGGACTGATGTTTTAACTGATTTTTCTTCAGACTACACCTTTCATGCACGGTATCACAAATTACCAATAGATCAGGACGATGTCTAATGCCATTCGATCACGAGTAACTTACTTATCCATTGTTTTGGAAGTTAAGCGTCCTCGGTGCTAGAATCAACAAAAATAAATTAAGAATACGGAAAATTTCCCACGAAATATCCTTATATTTTCCGCAATATTCCCTGACCTCTCTCTGCTGACTTGCACCTCAATAATTCATTTGAAAAATGGACTTTCTAGTGAAACGGAAACCACTTGAGAGAGCAACAGAAGAAACTCTATGAAATTGGTAACTTGTTCATATGCAGCTTCTTATCTGGACTTCGGGTATCGCGCAAATAAAAATTTGTTTGCACTAAAAGTGGAGCCATTTATGGGAGTTGCCATCCTGTCCTGCTCAAGTTGACTCATACTCTGGTGATGAGGTGCGACCTTGAGAATTACCTCGCTAATCTGGGTCGTTTTTCGCGAGACTTGACTAAATCGAAATGAACTGCTCGACGAATAAGCTTGAATTCTGACTAATTCAGTTGACTGGCTAATTCGTGAAGTACTGCAAGCCATATATTACGTGCACTGTATAACACACATATGTCCATTTAATCACGCAGTTACAATCATTACTCAGTATAGCAGTAGAAAAACCAGCCAAACAACGTGAGCAAAGTGGATGCTGATCATGACACCGAGCACACATATGTTTACGAAATAAGCAATGAATGATCCACAAAACACAAGGAAGGCGCCCACGGTTTACGCAATTGGAAGTGGACATACCCTGAATGGAAATGATCGATATTTTCATCGAGTAGAAAGTTCGTGGGCAAAATAAAGAATTTAGTTCGTCCTTATTAACAGTAGTTTTAGTAAAGATAAAAACATATTTAGTCAATAAAATATGATCAACCGGTTTAAGTCCATGTTTGGTGGAATCACGAATAATAATCACAACAAATCATCACGCGTTTCACAAACGAAAGAACAATTGAGTTATGTGCTACTGGTGAACCGATTCAAAGAAACAGGAACAAAAGATGGACACCGATGTCTAAAATTGATTCGAATCATCAGAAGCAAAATCCACGTTGATTTCTGTTTCAAAATGCCAAGATTTTTCCCCAACATCCACACAGCTGGGTTTGATATAAACTTTTTCAGAATGAAAATAAGACTGTTTGGATAAGAGAATATGTTTGATGAGTGATAATATTTGATCACATATTCTTTGGCTGACGTTTCGTTCTATCTTCTTTCCTTTACGCATTCGCTAAATCGGAAACCGGGAATTCTTCGAGTGTTTGTTCTCACGTCGGAGGCTAATACGGAAAAGTACCGATTTGATTCTCAAACTGAACTATCTAACAACCCAATCAGACCTGAGTGCAATGAGAGATGACGTCCTGGCTCCTTTTCATTTGTTGCTACTTGTTTGAGGTATATGTAATGACAACTTCTTACCGCCAAGAGTGTCAGGAATGTAGTATACTCTTGATATTTTTTTACATTAACTGAATAGAATATTATTTTTGGCAAAAAACGCAGTTGATCGAGTTAATTAATCACTGAATCTATAAATAACTGATCAACTAAACAGAATTAGTTATTAAAACCAATGACGTGTGTGCTATTAAAAGCGTATGCAGTTCGAAAGCGCATCTATTTTAACCGTGTTTGACTGAAGTGCAAACTGGGTTCTCACCTTGTTCTAAATTTGAGATTGCTCACTCCGGGTTCCGTGTTTTGGTTCTTGTTTAAATATATTTGCCGTTTCAAATGACCTGCTTATTTGAAGTCCCACCATGTACCGGTTTTAGTCCAGCTAGGCAGATGACCATGACACATTACATTGTTTTAACAAATGTAATGCTGCTTGAAAAATTTGAGTGCTGAAGATGTCACGTGTCTTATCGTACTTTTGTTTGCCTAAAAAATCCAGGCTGATGTGAACTATGCATAGATGAATTGTTGTTTTAGAATTTGATGTTCTCCCAATTAGTGGTCAGCAGTTAGAGTGCGATTTGCACGTCTTGAGTTGCAAAATTTATTTTCCTAGTTTTAAAAAAACACACTTGAAAACAATCTACCAGGTTTCGATAAGAATACTCAGCAGTTAACGGTCAGGCCAACCGCCGGTGATCGACAGGATAGGGCCGTGGTGTTTGGCCGTCAGAGCCGTAGGTTAGGCTCTTCGCGTTTTCGTCTAACTTTCTTACTTGGCAACCCACTGTTTATTGAGAAGACGTCACTAAAAAACGATGTACACTGTTTTTTCAATAACGGATGAATTAAATTATGAAATTTCATTAAAATTACCAGTTTGTGTTCGCATATCACAAACGAGTGTTCGCGTGGTTCCTGTATCAGTTGTTATCCCATTCATCCTGCTAATGATTACGGTTAGTCCTCACGAAAATAAACAACTAACGATGCCGTCTGATAATATCAATAATGTACAAATCAATAACTGATATTTCTGCCTCCAGGAATACCAAAAAACGGTAAAAGTTTTCGATTAACTGACAAAAGTTTTGTCAGGGCATTTTAAAGGATCCAAAGATTTTTAAAATTTCCTTTCAGCATGAGATTCCATTTCAAAATTTATCATAAGTTACTAGTGGAGTTTAAATCCCGAGACATAAGCGGTCGTTGAGGCTAGTCATGGCCAGCTAGGGGAACTGACCGGCGGCGGACGGGACTCGAACCCCCACCCTTCCGGCTGAGACGCTCCAGGGTTGCACGTCTGACCGCTGCCGGTCAGATAGCTACTAAGTTGAAAGCAGTTTTATTCCAATTTACTTTGAGGTTCTATGTTTCTGTGCACTGCGCTACAAAACTTTACTTTAGTTTCATACGTTAAATGAGTCCAAAATTTTATTTTGCGGCACGTCTAACTATCGCAGTTACGTATAAATCCATTGATCGGGCTTGTTCTCGTTGATCGCATGCCGTAGTGGTCGCGGAACAAAGTGAATATCAGCCTTCACGCGCCACTTGCTTGTAGTTTCGGTGAACGCAACTTCGATGAGGAAGGACGAAGCAAAGCTCCTCGGAACCGTAAGAGGAGTTTATCACATTTGGCCTTTGCATTCAATTTCCTGCACGTGCATTCATGGTAGTTGAGACGCACATGTTGTAGTACATTTTGTACATGGTAAAAATTCATCCATTTAGAATAGTTAAAGCCAACCACCGTCTTGAATTTGTACCACGTGAGTTCCGGTGAGGACGGAGTAATAGGCACAAATAGTGTGGAAAATCGATTATTACCAAACAAGTTCATTCAAATGTCAAAACCAACACGGAAGTATGTCTGGCTAGAACAAGTTTGCACGGTTGCAAGGTACCAAGTTTTATGATCTGAAAGTGTGACGGCAAGCGATATTTGCCAAACGACTGCGG
Organism: Fasciolopsis buskii; assembly: GCA_008360955.1. NCBI lineage: Eukaryota > Metazoa > Platyhelminthes > Trematoda > Plagiorchiida > Fasciolidae > Fasciolopsis > Fasciolopsis buskii. Next base: position 131,474 of record LUCM01010182.1, on the reverse strand, counting down.
ATAGCTTTTGGCAAATGAGTTATATGCGAATACGGAAGTCCGAATCCCAGTATTAGGGTACACTGTGACTGGAACGGTCGTAACAAATGGGACTAGTGTCTCAGCAAATCGGTCGGTTCCTTTTGCCGGAATTGACATACGCCCGGTCGTCTGTGGCGGCGATCTACTAAATAAGGTCTAGAGAGGGTGTTTTAAGTGATTCAGTGTGAAGTGTGTTGGCAGTTCCCTTGATCATATTAAATTACATTTTAAGTACTTCCTGCCATTATAATTTATGTTTAGGAATTTATGGATTATTGCGACACAGACAAAGATGGCAAGGTATCCAAGGAGGAATTTAACGAGGCTCGAAGACGACGGCCATCTCGTAAGTTGAAGTAAGTTAACCTGAATTAACCTTCACTTCGTTTTGTTCGCTCGTACTTCATACTGACTCTGTCGTGCGCACCAGTAACGGAACTAAAAGCTTATAAGGTTTTATTCCAACCCGTATGCTTATATGTATGAGTCACACATGTGATTATTCGTCTAATTCAACCTGGAAATAAGCTATCTCAGGTTGCTCAAAACTTTCACCTGACTGACCTCTAGCACTGAAACATCTTGGAGACATATCATCTCGTTTTTGGGCTGATAAAGGTGTACCGTCGTCTAGGACGTCCTCAGTTTGTTTCATGGGTCCACTCAAAAGCGGCTAGTCAAGCAGCTTAAAGAATAAATAGCTGATGTTTCCTAACAAGGATGAAACAACTGTATACTACCTCCATGGCTTCTTAAAGATGAGTTGCTCGATCACATCACACGGTGACTTATTTCATGAAATAGCGAAATGTTTACATAATGATTGTAATTTTGTATTGCGTGTGTATACATGTGTGGGAGGAGTTTCGGTCCAAATTTATTTCGCCCTATTAGATGCTTGGGCATCATGGACAGTCTTTTTGAAATTTGTCTTTTCGCGATGGTTACACCGAAATTACGAGCCTTTGAACAGCAGAAACGCCAGGCGATCGTGGTTAGAACGAAGCGCATTTCCTTCCAAAAAGTGAGCAAAAACGGCGGAAAAATGAGTAGTCCACAAAATGATTTATTGCAAAAAAATTGACTAGCATGACAGGCTAGTGCCCGGGTTAACATGCTGAATCATTGATATAGCAACTAATTGTGAAAAACACTGTAGATTTCGTGGTATGTGCCCAGTCAAAAGTTCGCGATATGTCAAGTTCGTCTTGGCGGCAGTGGAGATAACCAGTTCGGGATGGACAAAAAATGCGTGATGGAATTTTTTTGTTTAATGCTCCTCGAAAAGTGTCTTATGTATGTTAGTCCATGCACCTGGAGTAGTGACCAAATTGATTCGGTCCTGTATTGACCATTTCAGGTTTTATCTCAATCACAATTGATTCCAATTTTGCATCCCGCGTAGCCGACCTCTTTGTCGAGAGAACAACTTAAACGTGGCAATAGCAACTCTTTGCGGTGTTCCAATACGGCACCGGCGAATAACTTATCGACTGCATTAAAAGGGCTTTCTTAACATGAAATAAGGACATGAATTTCACTTTTATATTCGCATCATTCATACCATGCGACTTTTCTCGATAGGTTACCTGATCTTCTCGGAAATGTAAGCTTGATGATCATCCTACGATACTGCTAGTGCTATCGGATGTCACTGTGTCAGTGATCCACTCAAATAGGATAGCTTACAATCGCCGAGAAAGGATTGAATCATCCTAGGCTTTCTACTGATATGGATTCTGATTCGATTGGTTGTCACGTCAGAATCTTAAATGATAATTCTTCACTCGTCTGTCTTTTTCTGTCCCGCGGAAAACATAATGTCATAATAGCAACATGCTTGACTGAATACTTTTCCGGATTGCACTATTCACGCTTGGATCTCAGGTCATCTCGTTTACATTGTACATGGGAATTACCAGAAGCACGTTTATTTAACATTGGAGCTCATCAGTGATGCAAATCTGTATTGTACCCAAGGTTTGAACCCGGGGATTTCCAAATAAGAAGCGTTGCTGTTACCATTTCGCCACTCGTTCCAATCTAGGTTAACTAGAATTACCGAGTTCAGTTTGTTCATATTATTGTACTGATATTGCAATGGCAGTGTTTTATTCTGTCAGCAGTAAGTATGCTGGATGCATGATCGAAGTTAAATTGAGTAAAAGTTGTCAACAAATGTTTACATCTGTCCAAATTTACAAATATGTGTATTTCAAAACCGAATACCGAGAAATAGAAATGTGCCATAGAAGTGTGGAAACGGTCCCACCTGCAACCGGTGGACTTGTTGACCACTTGTTTCACTTCGCAAAACCTCATTATATACAATTCATTTCAGATGATAATTGTCTCCGAAAATGATTCCCTAAAGACGGACTACCAAACATTGGGTTGAATTAGTAAACTGGTGATTTGATCACCTCATCATTCGTTCGATGATGAACGAGCCCGACAGAATAAGGCAAAAACGAGTCGGGAGTAAATTTGTCTTTGTGTTTATTTTTAGTTCTTAGCTATAAATTCCCTCATTACGGAGGATTATGATGGTACCACACCCACGTGACAAATTACCTACGTATTCTTCAATGTCATATCACAGAATGGTTTGCGTTTGTCGTTGTTATTTCCACTGTTGCCGTTGTTGTTGTTGTTGGTAGTGGTGGGGTTGCCGTTTCTGATGTCGCTGTGATACCGGTTGGTGTTTTTTTTCGGTTCATCTTTTCACGAAATTTCGTTTCTTGACCGAGTTTTCCAATAGTAGACACCAGATCACACGAGAAGCGACGAAAAGTAGTTGTAAAATGCCATCAAAAAGATTGGTTTTTTAGACGTCATTTCATGCTCGTGAGAACGAAAAGTACGGTGACGAGGACTTGAAGAATTCTCACGATTTCGATCTCGGGCTTGGGTATTTTTGGATTTATAAAAATGGAATTGGATTTTTAATCGGAAGTCACCGTGGAAATTCTACAACATCGTGAACTTAAATTTGAGAAAAGCACTTTTTTGTTTTGATAATTAGAAAATAACTTCTGTTTTAATTGTTCATGAATCATGAACACATCTGATGGATCGTAAGTTGCACCAACCTTGCAAATTGCCTGCTTTTCTGGGTTTCGGATCAGCCTTTCTCTTGCTGATCAAATGTTCATTATCTGTTAGAGCCGTACCTTTCACAAGCTTCCAGGAAGACGTGGTCGGCGGTTGTCAAGCGGTTAAAGGTCTGGTTCTTGGATGCAAAGGTCGCAAGTTCGAATCCCTTCACCACTTGTTAACTTCCCCACTCGGCAGCCCACTGCTGGCCGCGACCTCCTTCCTGAAAAATGACATGCATTCTCATTTCATTATTAAGCAAGTGAAAGATAAAAGATAAAAAACTTAAAAAAGGATATGATCAATTTCGAAGGAGTTATCTGAATTCATTAGATGCATCGTCTCTTCACTGCAGAAAAAGATTTTCGGCTTATGATCAAATTTAGCCACCTTTTGTCTTCTGAAGGCAAATTGCGAAAGGATTGTTCTGAATGATTTGGTCAAGAAAAACATTGGACTGTAAAGGAAGCTAAAGGTAATCCTAAAAAACGTCTATTTTCCAGTCTATCGCACGGTAATTGTCAAACCTGGAAAACGGAGAACATTGTTCGTTACTGCTTTTGCTCCAATTCGATTTCTGCCTTGTTTGCCAGTTGAAGAAACTGAACTCTTACTCAGATGCTTCAAAAATCATCCTGAGTTACCACATGTCATTGTAGTTTTAGACAGCTTTGACACAAAGGTGTCTGAGTCCGGAGTTTGTTTTGTTTTAAGTTCGTTCTACTTTACGAGACTAAGCTTGCACTCATTTTCTGTGCTAATCATGTGCTATTTGTTCCAAGCTTTAAGAACACCGATAGCCTGATCACTGTTTCTCTTAACCTGAAACAATTCTCATACCACGAATACATCCATTTTGGTCTAACCGGAGTGAGTTGCACTACCACGCTTCATACTGCGGTTAGTAGGCTTGGTCATTTTCTCCCAAGTAACGCAATCTAATCATATAAACCTGAGAGTTCCGTAATACCCTTTAGAACAACTACAAGTAAAGGTTTTGGTGAACCACGCGGCGGAGAGAACTTCGTCTACAGTCTAATTTAAGTCCAGGGATTTTTTTCTTATTGAAAATCATGTATATATATTTATACATATATATCATTTGGCTGAAATAATTATGAACGGATCGAGAGTTGGCATGAGGATTGCTACGGTGATCACAGTTCGTTCCATGGAGGATGGGCCCGCCCATCCGATGCTAGGAACCTTAGTGGGTAAACCCGAATTCCGGCGGTGGTCAAGCGGACCAAACGCCTGGATCACCAATTCGCTGTGTCTTGGATGGGATCTTATGAGAACTTATGTGATTCCAGACTGCTCTAAGCTTCAAGATCACGGGTGTCGATTCTCCCCTCCTGTGCATGTATTGAGCACTGATGGCTGTGGGACATGCATAACTCCACCACACCAGTGGGCGAAGCATGTCATAAGAAATAGTATGTAAGTGGATAAGCCAACATACCCGAAAATAAACTAAGGACTTCGCAGTTATTGCTTATCCTCATGGATGCGTGCCCGGAATCATTCTAAAAATTCACTTCACACTTGAAATCTCCGAATGGAACTTGCCAGGAGTAATGGATGGTGAGTCTACAAGAGGATCACAGCGGTTATTCTGCATCCACACACATTCATTACCCGACTTTCGCCTTTGTAAACTCAAGCTTTATAAATATATTTTCTGCCTTCGAGATCAAATTTCCCCGGGGAACTAGTTGATACTTGGCCCTAATCGCCACTTCGAGAATTCCGTGTATGTGAAGCTCCTGGATGACAAATTCAGTTCGTGTCTTCAACGAACCTCTCATAGTTAGAATATCACCAGGAAATTCGGCCGTTTGGCATAGTTTGTAACTGTTTCTCTTGTATACTTGTGTGGGTCCTAACCATCTTGTTTTTTTATTCCCGTCCTGTTACCATTCCTGGTTGGTCTGCGAGCTAGAAATCCAGTTGCTATACTATTCTCTGGCTGCTATCACTCACACGTTCGTTATTCCAGTAGACTCACATCTTATGGCATTATTTGGTCATCATACTGAAATTGCTGAGCAGTTGGAATTAAGATTCTTACCACTCATCCGTTAAATTACGAAGCATCTACACATTGCTCATAACCGACAATAGAGTCCAAAATCGGACATCTTCACTCACACACAATCGTTTGCAGTGACGGCCCACGACCGTTATTAGCTGCTGTATTAGAATAACAAAAATAATCTGTAAAGTAATTTTCTAAACAATTCACGGTTACTTGCGAGTAACGTGTAGAATTGGTGTTTCTGTGGTTGGATGACCGCCCTTCGAACTTCACCCTTTACGCACAAACCTCAGATCATCCCGCCAACCAGATTTGTGTGGCGCTGTATTAAGAGTCCATCGGTGGTGCATCAACTTAATCCCACCCAGGTTTTTAGCCCGGGATTTTCAACTGAAAGGTTTTTGTATCACCACTGCGCCAACCACTTCGGTCCAGGCTAAATCAGAATTACCGACTTCAGTTTGTTATAGGTATCGTCTTCACAAATAGCCGACAGTGCCCGTCGACTTTAAAACGAGGCAAACCCCTTTAACTGTAGTCGAACTGATCCACCAAGTCAGGTCTCCTTTCGCCTGTAGTGTTGGCCACACGACCTCAAGTTTGTACCCGAAAAGAGGAGTCCGAAAGACATTCAGACAAAAGTAGAAGTAATTTAAGCGGTACTTAGCAGTCCAAGACTTTCTTTCCTCGTTCGGTCGTCCTACTCTAAGTTCTCATGTATCCCTCATTGGTAAATTCAGAGTGCATACGTTCTGAAGTTCTGAGCACTATGTCTACGCCCTGTACATAGGCCAAGACAAAATGACATGCGACTTTTGTGAGAGGAAATCAAGCTAGTCGAGTCACAATTTCGGTTGACCCCACCACCACGGTGGCGCATGACGGGGAAGACAACTAATCACTCACCTGACCCACATTTCAAAGCACACACATACACGAACACAACTAAACATCAGTTGGCATGTGAACGTTCCCTCAGTCATTTGATTGTAAAACTTGCCTTGAGAAAGACTACCCACGGTAGTCGAAACGTTGGCGCATTACATCTACCAACAACGCTGTGTTATAAATATTATATCATTCACAATAAAAAAGAACCTAGATATTGTTTTCCTCCACAATTTGATTTGTGCTTCACTCTTTCAACTACCGTATGCACATACCCTTGGCCGCAACATGCGATTTGCTTTCAGTATCCAATTCACACTCTGTATGTTTAAAATCCCCAACTATTAGTAAGTCAATGTTTTCTTGAAATATCCGCTCCAGTGACTTCATTGGTTGCTGATCGGCTGCCTCTGGATTTCTTGGACTTCTCTAAGCTCAAGCGGCACCTATTTTCTTATTTTTTGCATATTCCATATGAATTGAAAATATCTGTATGTTTGTGGTGCTTAGAGTTAATTCTGACTATCGGTGTTCAAGGCCTTCCATTATTAGTAGTGTAGCCTACTCAGCACCTTCATGTCTAGTTCCGTGTATACTTAGGTGTTTTGATCCATTTTTCTAGCCGCCATCCGTGAAAAGCAACACGTACTTTTGAGAGTTTTGGCGCATTGCAGGCACTGAAAGTAAAATGCACTTTTAGACCGGGCCCCAGTGGAGACTTTTAATGGACTTTTCTCCGTTCCTGTTTTAATTTGGATCTCTATGATCTCCCAATGTACTTGAAGCTTTCAGCATCTTGTGTAAGGCCAATTAAGTAAAATCCAGAGAGCAGGTGAGATCTTTCCTCTAAGAGGGAATCGCCGGAACAACATTAATTACCAGAAGCGCGGCAGAACTAACACAATATTGTTTGGATAATTGAAATTGCTAATAACTCTTCCAGAACAATGCACTGCCCGGTAGTACTGCGGGTAGATTTCCTTTATTAATTCAAGTGACGGAAGAAGAAGAAAATTTGATACAGTCTGCAGTTTCCAGGTACCACAAGGCAACACCATCCTTTTACGAGCTCCATTTTCTGAGCCATTGCTCTCCCTTCACAGTTTTCACGCGGCAAACTCACGCGGCTTTGGCTTGTTTATTTGTACGACAAACGCAGGTCTTTCGGGCGTAAATGCATCGCGCATAACGCAATCAATATCCAGATGCACACTTTCTGCAGCGTACGGCCCCTTGCGGTACCTTGCGAAATCCGGAGACATGCCGTCAGTGAGCACCGACATCTGCAGCCAAATAAGGAAAACGCGACGCAATGGCAACGTAAATCCCCTCTATCTCAGCACTCCTTTTGACGATGCTGCACGGCTTGCAGCTGAAGTCGCGCGAATTGCTCTCTTTCTCTAATTTTGTCCCTTACCAATCAGAAATACCCAAACTCCGAGGACAGCATTTTTGGCGCACTGGAAAGGGCATGTCCGGTTGTGGTGGATTTCTCGGGCAGCTCAGAGCAAGCTGGGGGTCTTTTTCTTTGTCATATTTACGGTTCTGCCGTGAGCAACGGACTACTTAGCAACCTGACAGACCAATTTTCCTCTCCCCTGGGTTATGGTCGCAACCGGCTGGTGAGCGTCTAGCTGGTGCGTCTCTCCAGGTTGTTCACCCGGGACTAGCATGACGCAGTGCGCACTAACGTTGCAAGGGAAACGGAAAAACGAACTGGTTGCTTTCAAAATTTGAGCTTTTGTCAGAAGGCGGTTAATTAGATGCGCCCCGCTGACAGACCCATTCCTTCGAAAGCTCATGGGCAACCGTGCAAGTACCAGCAATTTTAAGCGGAATCGCCTCATAACATTTGATAAAATAGTCAACCTGAACAAACTGGCATAACACTTTCGTGCATTGCCGTGGATGGTCTGACGATGTTTAACCCTGCTAGGTCTTTTAAGAACGCTACAACTAATAGTTGCAACGAGACACACTGTTGCACATGCACATCTTTAAAACTGACGTACATTTCCCACGTACATCAGAACTCCATACCATTTTGGGGCAAAGGGGTTCAAGGTTTTATTAAACTTTTTGAACCGTAACCCAGTTTCGTATACGAAACGGACAGGATCACAACCATCAATGATCGAGGATCAACGGGTTTTACTAGATGATACTATCAAAACTGCAACAGCAATGTGTATTCCACGATCCTTGGTGAGGCCCATGGGTTTCAGAGCCTCTTTGCCCAAACGCTACAGTTTGCTCTCTCTTGCCGGGTTTATTTCACATTTCCCGGCCTGACCCGCCCTTTAAGGTAAGCGAACCCGCATCACGTGGTTGTAATGCTGCTCAATGTTCTTTGGTGTCTTTCTCATGACTGCCATTCACCGTGTAATTGATAACGAAGGACGAGTAGTCAATACAAACTAAACGGGCCAAATGGATTTCGAACCAACATTCGCATGTCTTTTACCCTCACGGCCGTCACCCACGAAAGAAGACTCAGCTACTGCGGTCACCGTGGGACCTGTTTTTGGGGAACTATGAAGGTCCGCCATCAAATAGACGAATAGTGGTCGGTCCCGACGTGGGACGATCAGCCGTACAGGTAATGCCGTTGTCTCCCCAGGAGAGCCAGAAAGACAACATTTCCTCTGCGATGACGCACTGATTCTTTTTTCAGTCACTCTGAATTTATTCAGGGTCCGCCAAAACCAAATTTACTTCTCACCGGCTGTAGTCTCATGAGAAAGAATTGGCATCATAATACCGGTCCCGTTCAAAGCACCGACTACTGAGAGTTCTCCAGTGAGTGCCTTCAATGCTCTTATAGAGATGGACCATTTTCAGTGGCTGAAAAGAACACGGTTACCACCGCCGCCGGAGAAACGCGCAGAATACTTACACAATAATTCACAAGACTTCATACTCTAAATGACGTATCCTTGACGGTATTTTTAGCCTTCATCTCCATCATCGTATTACCTCATTGAAGTTATCGAACATGGCTCTTTCATCCATCTCACGTTCCATCCGATTATCAAACTTTCATTGTTCCTCTTCCGCTGAGCTCAACGTTTCTGTCTGTTGCACAGCTCCCTTGGTCTTTATGGATTTCATACATATCTCGACAATCGCAACCGTACTTCAGTGCAACTTTACACCCGCGATGGGTACCTTGGTGCATTCAAGCGGGAACTGACTAAGTGACCGCCATTAAAGAGCAGGCCCAAATAATCTCCACTGTCTTGGCTAAGACTTTAGCGATGTATCCCCCATTCCGTATGTCATTGGTTCTCCTGAACTCACAATGCAACAATTATTCGCAAACATTTTTTGGTTAAGGTCAGCTCCTCCGCCTCCAAATAGACTACTAAATATAATGACAACTGGATTCGACAAAGATTGATGACCGACTGCGAGAGCTTTGGCACAAAAACGGAAGTAATATTCTGTTGTATCAACTTTTCCCGCTCCTCCTGGGCAGGAGTTTTTGCAAACTTCCTGCAGGAATGGTTCATGAAAAAAATGCGGCACAAATAAGGTTATAGAAAACCGTCAAAATGGCAGGAAAGTTGTCTCTTTATCTTCTTAAATCAAAAAAGCCCGCAGTCTTAAACAGCCCATAGCTTTAGTCTACCACAGTAGGATACCCGGATTTGCATTATTCCAGCAATTTCTACTTATCAGCAGACATAATGATTCAAGTTGTAAGGGGCAGGAGACAAAACGGTTTGATGCGCTGAAAAATTAGAACCCCAAAATGCAAGTTGTTAGTACACGGAACACACTTAAGGTCTCCATTGGGTCACCGTTCCATCGCGTCGCTCAACGTGCAATAGAGTGGGAGAATCGAGAATGAAAACCTTCAATGAATATTTGCTTCAAACGTTTGAAACACCTTACAGAACACATTAAAGATTATACAACTTGGAATACAAGCTCATTTTTCGTTATTCCTATTCATGACCATAAAAAACATTAGATAATAATAATATGGTGTGTTTTTTGAAAGCTCAGAGAGAAATGCTTGGTTGCATGATCAGGCGTTACAATTTTATAACACGACCCATCGACCAGCAAGACGCAAATATGGAGTCAGATAACGGTTGAGTTCATATTACACATGGTTACCAGCAAGTTAACATGAGTGCTGTTTAGCCCATTGCTGTATGTTTTGATGAACCAATAGGAAGCATCGCGGGAGCAAAATTCATTTGGAGGACATTGAAAAATGTCAGGGTGTGGCCCATGTGTTTAGAATTTACCAACTTTATACAATGCGCACGGAAGGCAACCTGCGGCAAAGTCGATGAACAGTAAGTGGTGGATGAACAATTTACAAACCTAGCTAAAACGACTGGAGGAAAGGACGGAGGCTGACAACAAACTAGCACCATCAAATTGGGGGAAGCTAAATGTCATGCATTGAATGGCGGCTTCTGCAACCAAGGAAGCATATGAAATGCATTTCGAAGCGTGCAGTAGAGCAAAACAATAACGGGCATAGTTTTCAATCGTTGCTTGAAGGCGCTGCGGGAAAAGCGTCACCAGATGCGCGGAGGGAAATGCAAAGTAGCATGTTATGCGGCCAATAAAATATCTTTTGATAACCTGAAGTTAATTTGGACCATTTTGGCTCCATTATTTGTGGATCGGATTGTCAGTAGTCACCGTGAGAATAATACCCCAAGGGAGAATTGGGGCAGGTGTCTGGAGATATGATGATAGATGAATGACAGGGCTTATATATGCGGGTGATTTCATAAATGTTGACTGTTAATGTGGCGGGCATGTTACCAGCGGAAAAACACTTCCCCAGTCAAGTATGCGTACTGGAGAGGGTCAGTGCTGCCAGTTGATTTGCTGTGGGCGAGTTGTGCCAATAGACTGACTAGCGAGGGAAGCATGGACATAGGTTCTACTGTGCACCACTCTGTGATTGCTTTTTGGAAACATACTTCCAAAATAAAAGAAGCCGTGATGATCAGTGTGTGTAAAGATGAGATCAAATATATTATTATTCCTGGTGGGTCACGTTATGTGCTGTACCCAACCGTCATGATGTAGGTGAAAAACGAACGATCTTAGGTTTGGTGGAGCCGTGATCGTGAACTAGGTTACACCAGGGAAGTTGAAGTCTCCGGCAATGATTCTAGATGCTAATTGGAGGGAATAAAGGTGGTCAAATGCGTCTGCTAAGGAGGGAGCCCAATTCCCGTGTTAGGCGGAGGGCGATACATGCAGGCCTTAAGGATAATACAGGAAGACAACTTGATAGTGAGCTCTACCGATTTTTGGATCAGTTCGAGTACAGAATGCGTAATAACGGGGACTGATAGGCTCTACCTTACAAAAGAAAGCGACTGCCCCATGGCCGTCGTTTTCATACATGTGAAACGTTGTTATCCCGCACGGAAAGTCTCATTGGTAGGTGTGTTCCCGTTAAGCCAGCACACAGCGAAGAAAATTATATCCAGTTTGGAGGACGCAGCCAAGCGGTCTCAGCAACTGAATTTATTTAGGATAGAATAGCAGTCAATTAGAGCAGGAACGAGCGCTATTTTGCCGTCGAGGGGAGGTGAGTGGTAGGGTTGCAAAGACGGGTAGTCGGCGTGTGAAGAGCCAGCTATAATGAGAGTAAGTGGGTAAGCAGGTGGTAATATTTCTATTTTAGTGGACGTTAAATGAGCGGCAGCAGAAAGGGAGCGGAGGCGCGGACGAAAGAAGGCATAGCGTTCTTCATCACGACGGTAACCCGAATATTAGGAAGACAAGTGTGGAAGGGGGCAGAAGGGGAGTGTGTTTGGGAAGGAATAATGAAGTGGCTGTAGGGATGCAGGGGGCTGGAAAAGGAAATTTTCTGAATAGGTCGTTATAGACGCAAAAGAGTCATCAATTGGATGGGATACGGTCCCCGTGTTTGAACCGGGGCGCTGGTGAGCGGGGGTTGGTGATAGTACCGATATGGTGGTGGAGGTACACTTTATGGGGGCCATAGAGAGCTCTACTGGGCAATCTGGCGCAACAGCGACGGCTTTTGGTAGGGAACGGCTGGTGCACCGCTAGGCTGTTAAAATCTGCGATACGAGTCTGCGGTTTTATTCTAGCTCGAAAATTGTCTCAGCAGTGACCTTTCGATCTAGAGACAGGCACTGAAAAGTCAGTGCGTTTAGAGCCAGGAATTCGATGCCCCGGGCATGAGGGGACTAACAAAGGAATGAATTAAAGAGAAGTCGGAGTAGCTTAGTCGCTGTGCTAATGACGCCGGTGTTGTTCCACCGGGGGGGTAGTGTTTTGCTTGTTGAGTGTACAAGCAGAGGTTTATCATCAGTAACTAGTGTTTCAAAGGTCTGGATGGGACAGGGTGAGTTTTGATTGACGCTAAAAATTTTAGGTTCGCCGGGATAGGAAAGGTTTCCATAGCCTGCTGAATAATTCGAAGGGGAGGGGTTAATATGCGGACGTTTTCGAAGGGATCCTTGCAAAGGAGACGGTGATCAGCTGTCTAAGTGAAAACTTGCCTATGCTTGTGGTGGGGCCTCAAGGACCGGTCTGGATACCAAGCTCCCAGCCATGCCGGGCAGCTTGGGGGGAATAATAATTGATGGAACCATTTTTAGGTTCCCACTTGCAAGCTGTTTGAGGGCCTCCCTTTGTATAGGGGTTTTCCGGGGTAGTTTTGATAGACTAGAACAGGGTATTTAAGGCTGTCTTATCGTCACTCCTCAAAAACTGCTCTGCAGCAACGGGGCTAAGGAACTGAAACAATACTGGACACGAACTGCTTAACAATTATTCACGTAATTTTAAGCGGCGACAGAGGTGTCCTGTCGAACTGCATCAGAGAACAGTACTTTTAAAGGAGTCTAGTGGAATGCGATCAGGAACATTATAAGTCATAGCATTAGACGATCTTATGTTTCGCTGCTTACTTTCTGAGGATATTGAGTCGATGGCCCGAAACACTAGAGAAATGTTTGCGTAGTGGATTTTCGGGTCTCTTAGTTAGGTAGCTGAGAGAAAAGAGCTCTGCGATCGCTGTTTCTAACAGTAAAATTTTGTTGTTTACCTCGTGAGTTACTTGCTCTAATTTTTATTCTTTAGTGTCAGTCTCCACGAATACGTCTGTTACACTAACAACGCACGCTGGAGACTGGCGGATGGGTCGTGGGGGCATGTACGCGGTGCATCTAACAGTTATGATCTTGGTGCGTTTTGGCCTAGAGATCGCCATTTCGACAGTACCAGTTTCGTACCAAACTTAGCAAATGTTAGGCTGACTTGGTAGGATGTGGTCTTGGGTTTGCTTCAAACGGTTAAAAACTCCCATAGAACATAATGATAGCAACTAAACAAGCTTGTTTTCAATGGTGAGTTCCCTTCGGATCCGAAAAGATTCGAACACAACTTACCTTCTGTGAGCCTGAAAAAGAGGTTGCTTAAAGTGCTATCATAAGGACCAAAATTCTGTTTCTCATCCAAAAATCCAAATAACCAGATAAGGAGGTTGGATTTGAAAATCCGTTTAGTGAAGTTCCCATTCTGATGCCGTTCTCTCCAGAGTATTTAGAGAAACTTAAGTCCTGTCTCGTCAGCTCATGTTGCCGGTATCAAGACGACAGGTGAGTAAAACGAGGAGTGTCAACTCCTGAGCATTTTAAACTTCCAGAGGAAATAAAAGTAAATAGCTAATTGATGCTGACTGAACCAGATAGAGGAACCTGTATTATCATCATCAGCAAGTCGGATTTCGTTGAGAAAACATCAAGCGAGCAGCCAAAATATACAAAACTCCGGAAATGATAGAACAACTCAAATTTAAAAACCATTGTCTATGAGGTGACAAGCCTCTAAAACGGAATGGAATAATCGACGCTTTAATGTTTTTTCGGATACAACCGCAGTTATAACAATTCCCAGATTGTACGGCCTATCGAATTTGCACAAAGACGGAGATCCAAGGAGGCCTATTTTGGAGGTGCGATTCTCCGTATTGTGCTTCATCTAAGTGGTTATCCAGTTTACCGGATACAGTTAAAGCAGCCATTTCTAGACATAGTGTGCAAGAAACAATTCATGTCACAGAGGTTATCAAGAGACTACATCTGGAAGGAAGGCAGATGCTACCATAGAATGTAGTTTCTCCGTTTACAGTTGTTCCGATCAGAGAAACCATTAGTTATATTTGTGAGTACATTCAAGATAACGACATCTCCACAGGGATCTCTGGGTGAACTGAAACAATTACTCCTTGTGTACACCAAAAATGTTCAATTTCAATTCAGTAGTGAAATATGCCGGCAGAAGGACGTAGTGGCGGTGGATTCACATCTAAGACCATTGTTTGCTGATATCTTTGTCCAAATTGGAGAATAATAAACCTTGATCACCAATCAGGCGTTGCACAAACGTTGATAATATGCTATGTGTGGTAGAGGAACATGTAGACATGAAACACATGCTACACAAGCTTGACAATGTCCATCCAAACGCACATTTTACACTAGAAAAAAACAGACCATAGCGTACCATAATTGGATGTGTATTTAAGACGATGGCAGGACGGATGCGCACTCCTGTCAGTCTAAAAAACATGTAACGGACAATGCATTCTTTTTACAGATTTGTGCCGTTGCAAGCGAGGAGGAAGCTTATATGCTGCTTAGCTGATAAAGCGAGAGAATTATGCGCGATCGACAAAATTGAAAATGAATTCTGTTTCCTGCGGAGGATATTCGTACAAAATGGGTATCCCGAAAGGTTCATAAATAAAATTATGGAAAAAATACGGCGTGAGACATAAAGAAATAAGATCAATAGGGAAACCCGTATACGTCTGTTTGCCTTTCAACGTGGACATCGAAGCGGAAGTCATTCAGCAAAGACTGACAAGTTAGCTCAGTGGAACATTTTTTGCTGTACAGTTGCGAATTTTATTCACATTCAAACCGATCATTTGCTTCCAACTAAATGAGAGGTTACAAGGTTCTGTAGTCTCATTCTGTGCATATTCGTTCATCTGCTCCTAAGGGACTAGTCATAATGGCCACACCAACAGGCTTTTGTCCGCTCGCGTTCGTGAACTCCACCCGGCTTTTTTGAGCACAGGAAAAAATTAAGACAATTACTAGCGCGCTGTTTTCACGCCTTGTCGAGTCAAATCACTCAGCAAACTTGACAATTAATTCTTGCACCATCTACAAGGTTAGGGGCAGAAAACCAAGCATTGTCAACTGTCGCATCTCCGACTCGGCCGAAGCCGTATCTATCCGTTTGTGTAACCCCCTCTGTGTGATCATAAACAATTTTTCGAGACTCTTGAACTTCCCTGACCTATTTGTCAATATCCAAAAAGTGATTTTCAGCTTGATCGCGTGACGAATTGATCAACCGCATACATACATTCTTAGAGTTGTTAACTGATGTGACTGCAAACCGACAATTTCTCTTGATTCATCTCCAACCACATTTAATATTATGTACTTTATATGTGTACGAATAACTGAAAACGAGCTTGTTCGCCACATTGTTTTTCTCAGTGAAATTTCATCAGATGACTTCTGGGCTTCAGGACCAAGTGACGCAAGGCGTGTATCGAGAAATCAATGCGCCATGTATTGCTTTTAATTGTGAACGATATAATAACTTTTTGGTAGATGTAATGCGCCAACGTTTCGACTACCTTGGGTAATCTTTCTCAAGGCAAATTTTACAATCGAATTTGATTGGCGACTTCTGGTCTTCTCAACATGGAAAGTTGCAGGAAACCGCACTTCGATCCATTCTAGTTGCATCTATTACAAATTGAGACCTTTTCATAAGATTATTATCAAAATCTTGTGCATCTCCGCATCCCCGGTATACAATAGGCTTCCATATTCCTCGCTACTCATAGATAACTTGGTTCCCATATCGAGCACAGCAACTAGGAAAATTTCGTCATCACATTTTCCTCCCTGCAGAATAAACTGCCCCAAAATATAAATATGATTCCTCCGGCCTCCAGTGCCTTTAGAAGCGAAGTGAGGAGGCCAAAAACGGTACAAAATAGTTTAGGTGTGCACTATTTCTAAGTTTCAATAAGAGGCCTCAGTCAGGCCCAGGTTTTTGGCTAGAGAGAGAGCCCGAAATCTTATTGCAACCAAATCAACAACGTCTAGCCATTCCTTCTTTCCAATAGTCTGCACTTGTACATATCACTGTAGGTTCAGACAGAGAAAGTCCATCAATTAAACTATGTCACCTAGCATACGGCATGGTTTATTACTTAGGAAGAAAAAAATATGACAAAAGTATTCATATTATATTCTCACCTACTTTCAAAGAAACATTTATTATCACCATCGAAACCCTTTATTATGAATGCATGTGTCACTTAGTCCATTCTAAGTACGAAGGTTGACGCCATTTATCGCCTCATTCTTATCACTTCATGTTCTTAGCGTTGCACACAGTATAACCCTCAGCCGGAATACCTCCAAACCACTAATTTTCTCCCCTTTTCCATTCCAGACATGCGTGAGTATACTATCCAGACTTTGGCCGCATCCTCGCACGTCTCAAAATACCGTGAAAGCAAACTTACCAAAGGATCAGATAGACCATCCCACGGCGGGCAAATGCAGTCTTTACCACGGGGCGCGATGAATTGAACACTGCACTAGTCACCAACGCGAAGTAATGACCCTTTTGCAAGTTTGGTTAAAATTCGAGGCCATATAATTTGATCTCCACTGTTTACGGCTCTTTATCCGTACATGGCCTCCCAATTACATAACTTTGCTGCTGGATCCCCCCGATCGTGGATAACATACCCATCATGTTGGCAGCCAATCAAAAGTACCGGAAGGCACATCCCCGTTTCAGAGGCCGACACCGTTGTCTACCATTAACATCACTTCCAATTGGCCCTCGACACCGGCAGCTTTCAGTATACCAATAACTGCCATCAGAAAAGCCCCCGAAAGCAAACAAAAATGGCAAATGGGCAGCTTTCGTCTCACGTTAACCAGTGCCAATATATCGTTCAAAGCATACCATATTATTGGACATTCACATCACTATTAGCAACGTTTTCCTTCCTGATGTCCTCAGGCAATGTTTTGCTGCAAGATCTTTTCATTGTTCTTCGTCCCTCAAAAATTCCAAAAGCTTTTGGTCATGTTTTAGCTGCAGGAATCACCGCAAAATGAGAGACATTCTGTTTCTTCCCATTTTTAACACTGAATATCTGTTAGCCCTCATTACAATCTTCTGCCGCTGTTTTCGTCCATTTTAAAAATTTCAAACCCTACTCATGGTCATTGGTCGCTTTCCTCAACGCGGTTTGACTTTCATGTCCGTTTCATGAATTCGTGGACCACTGCGGGCACACCTTGATACTCGCCGCCATCCCCCATTTGAACCTTGCGCCTGCGGTACACACTACTGGTGCCCATAAACAGGGTGTTCTTTGCAGAAAGCCAATTTGTTTTTTATCCTCACTTTTTTCTCAGCTCTGAGCTTACTTTTTCAACGCAACTTGCAATGTCCATGCGACATTTGATCATGCACTCAAGCTTGCCCTCGAAGTATTCGAGAAATATACGGACAATTATTAGGCGGGCTGATCTTGTAATAGTAAGTTTGGGTGTTTACAGAAGTGAGCGCTATGAGCTAGAGGTCTTAGCATTGAGAACTGTCCTGTCAAAGAGAGCTGTATCCTCACCGGCACGGGAAAAACATCAGCGTTGAGGCAGGTGCAGTGGCACCTCAACAAACCAACCCTTTCTGCAATTCACAGAAGGTTGCTACAGGCATCAACCGCCTCGGCGGTTTGGATAAAAGACGTGACCCTGGCTACACATTCCCACGTGGGAACCGGAGAAACTAGGTTCCCGGTTTGCATGCTCGGCACACAACATCGAGCTACCTACTAATTATCACCTTCTAATCAGCGAGGAAGTGACCACAAAAGGAATATTCCTAGCGACGCAGGTGCCGAGGTTAATGCGATCCTTCGTAACCCGAAAGTGTGGCTGCTGCACAGGTAGAGTCGCTGCGCCCCGCAAACGCTTCTGGTGTCCATAATTATGGACACCGTTCCCGCACCCTCGATCTTGGTATGAATCCTTGGGTATTCATCGTCACCGACGCCACATACCCTATTATTAGCTTAAAAGTTCTCCGGAATTTCTACCTGCCACTGGTGCTCGACTGTCAAATTCCGCGGGGTCGCACCCTCTTCTCAACAAAATAACACATCGGTAAGCTTAGCCGCCTTCCCAACAGCCATACACTGAGCACCTTTGCGATTGTCCCAGCAGTCTGCGATAAAATGACCCAACTCTTCTCCCTCAATGCAATGGTAATCCACCGTACAGAGCCCACAGGACTCTCAGCCTTCAGACGTCTTCTCCTATTACCTCCTCCAAAGCTCCATTTAGCCATGTCAGAATTCGAGCACATATTGGAACTGGGCATTCTGCGACCTCCGGTAGTCCCTGAGTCTCTACTCTTTACATGGTTCCTGGGGCCAGTGTCGACCGATGGTACTGCGGGACTGCAGAATAATTAACAAGTTCACCGTTCCCGATGGGCATGCAATTATCCATATGAAAGCCCTCAATTCGTGACTGTCTCACTACAGGACACTCAGATCTAGTAGAGACTTGCAACCAGATTCCCGTAGAGCAGGCCGACCTGCTAAAAACGGAGGTGACCAAGACTTTTGGACTGTTCGAGTTCAAGAGGATGCTCTTCTGGCTCAGCATTTCTGCTCAAACCTTCCAACAGCCCGTGCATAAAGTCAAACGGGGCTTAGGGGAAATTAATATGCACTTGGAAGATGCCTCAGTCTCAGGATACTCGTGAAGCAACAGCGAGTTAACCCACGAGCTCCCTTTGATCAATTTAAAATCCACGGTTAAAAGATTAATGCTTCGGAATGGGAGCTTGGGAGGTATATCATCAGGTCTTCAAATATGGCTCTGCCAATAAGGTCAAACTTATGCTGGACTACCCAGAGGCCCGTTCTTAACAACTGGCCGGGGGTGGCCAATCGGATAAGGTCGTGGCACTTGTACATGAAGGTCTCGGATTCAAATTCTCCCACCGCCGGCCAAATTCTCCACTTGGCAACACTCTGCCGGCCGCGTTTCACTTCTAACTGCGCGGAAGTCATTGCGTTCATCTCTGACTTGTTGCGAGGACCCAAACGCAAGCTTAATTTTCCTGAGGACATGAAACATTCGTTCACGTTCACTAAAGACGCTATCACCAAAACGGCACTACTCGTACATCCAGATCAGCAAGCACCCGTGTGCTTGATAAGCGATACTTCAGACACCGCATTTGGAGCTGCACTTTGCAGCACACTCACGATTCCCGAAAAACATTAACATTCTTTTCCAAACGGCGTCAGCCGATAAAGGCTAGATACAGTATGCTTGAGGGGGACTACTTGCTATTTACCTCGCAGTCCGACAATTTAGTCACGCACTAGATGGTCGCCGATTCAGGATGTTTGTAGATAACAAATCACCGGTATGCGTGTTCCATTTAGCCTCTGACCGATAGTCACCACTGAGAATTCACCATTAACACTGCAGACATAAGACTTGTCCCCGGGGCGACAACGCCGTTGCTGGTGCGCTTTCCCGAATACAACGGATTTGCTTGTGCCCGACGCCGAGGCTCCACTCGAATGCAGTGGCACAGGATTAGGTGATGGACCCTGGTATCCACCAGCTTCAACAGGACAGCTTATTGAACTCAAAAGTTGTACCTATAACACCGTCAAAAAATGCAGTTATTGGCAACCTTTCGCAAGGTTGTCCAAGGCCGGTGGTTCCGGCATCCCGTTGCTATCCCAGGTTCTTTGCACCATATAACCTGGCCCACCCGAGTGCGGCTTCTGTAATGAAACTGGTTAGTGAGCGCTTCATGTGGTTCATCGTTAAGCGCGGTGTGCACCAGTGGTCTCCTGCCCGATTTCACTGTCGAGGAGCAAACGTTCACCAACAAACAAAAGCATCACTGCTACGTTCTCTGACCCCGAGACGGGGCCCCACCGCGTATAATTTGACGTCGCCGAGTCTCCCCTGCCATCTCACGGCTACGTTCACACACTCACCTACGTAGACTGCTTAACTCTGTGATCACAAGCCACACCAGTTCACTGTCCTACGTCGGAAGAGGCAGCAAAAACCTTCTTGGCCGACTGCTTGGCTTCGCCGCTGTGATGACCACCAAACGTGTTTTCGATTTCTAATGGGCATTCTCAAGTTTGATTGGGGCACCGGGCTGTAGAGCTATTAAAACAACTGTCTACCACCCGTAAGATGAAGTTTTGGTGGAAGAATTTCAGCTGCAACTAAAAGCGACCCTGCGAGCCTGGGCCATTCCGCTTTGGAGCAAAATTTCATCCTTAGCTATTTTAAGCCTGCGAAACATTCTCAAAGAAGCGCTGCGCCCCACACCAAACAAGTTTTGTTTCCTTGTGTGCTTCACTCTTCCGGAGAACTAGCGGCTACGTCAAAGCTAAGACACTTCGATTTTGGTTTTTGCAGAATCTCTCGTGCAGCATATGCGCACGCTTCACAGCGGCAAACCACGGGCGCATGGAACTTTTGGGCACATTTCAGCCGCAAAGAGTACACTAACCCACATTTTGTGCAAGCTGGAGAGGGTTCGTCAGCAATTGCAACTACTATATACCTGTCCGTTTCGCGTGGTTAAAAGAATTCGTTGCCTGCAAACACGACGCGGTATGCATGGATCACATGAAACCTGCCGATGTAGACTGCGGATTGGCCGAAGGGCATCTCCTGTCCCACCAGTCTTAGCACCCCGGCCGAGTTCATCCGCTAACAGCGCTGCTCGTGGTTACTTCTGGTGAGAACAGAGAAACAGCGCTACCCATTTTACCTGAGGCACCGGATAGGCGAGGCAGCAGTTGCGGCCGCAAGGAAGAGCAATCCGTTCGTTTGTTACTATTTTGTTATTATTTTCACATCAGACTGTTCAATACTGTTTCTTTTGTAAATGCATGGGTGTACTTAACAGAATAACACGTTTGATACAATAACATATGAGCAGCCGGATATGTCGCCCCCAAGATTCACTGCAAAATAGGCGCTGAAGCTATTAGGGTGTCCGCTACCAAGTCCAACATGCGCAAGTGCTCACGATTGCCGTTTGCGCGGAATCTTTCTTTTTACTTCTCTCAGAAGAACCCATAGGATCGAGGGGTTCCAATGACTCCAAGATGACAACCATTGTTCTCAACGTCGACGGCATTCACGTACCCTAAAACGAAGGGAATCCGGGATCAGATAGTCCTGTTCAACACCGTCTGCTGAACATTTATGACTAGTGAAAGACCCGTGGGACGCGGCCAGAACCGCCGCTTTGACCGGTGCAGATCCTGAGGACAGCTCGGCTGCAGCTGTGTTCGGGTGCAGCCAGGCTTGTGAAACACACCTACTTTCACCTCTTAAGGGAGATTTCCAGGCTGGAAGACTGGCCCCGATCAGCTGCCAGCAATTAGCTTCCACGGGACCAACTAACAAGCAGAAAAGTTTTCCACTGGCGGGCAAAACCAAGTAACTGGGATGCCCACAATTTTCCGGCTTTTTCTGTGTGGCCCTATTCCGTCGTCTAGGCGGAGGCCCTTGCAGCTAAAGATAGACTGATTTCTTCGGATTGCTTGTTTGACCGAACGTTGACCGCCCGGCGTGCCTAGTATTTGCACGTTGCTCAGGCACACTTTGCTCGCACGATCCTGTCCAATACACTGAACCACCTACCAATTCCGTCTTTTCGTTGTGCCAATGGAGAGTCTGGATTGTCCGTATTACAGTCGCACAGAGCTGAGTGAGGGAGACGCACAAGTGGTCACAACATTTGAGGAAAGTGTGACGTGCCACTAGATCTAGGTTAAGACAATCGGTCCTATTTGCGTCAGCCCAGGTTTTCAAATTGCTTCATGCTTCTGCTAATACTCAAGAATCAGGATCTTGGCTTTCTGTACCAAATTTCCGGATTTCTCCCCTCTAGGTCGTCATCTCTCCGGTGGCCAGCCCACTGTCAAGGGAGCTATGTTTTCAAGGGATCGGACTCGGTAGCGCTCTCAAAGGGGTGATAAAACCAACCTCTTTATTGCATACCCTTGGTTTCATTAGTTTGTTGAATCAATTCCGAAATTAAATCGTTGGCTTTTGAAGTCCGAATAAATGAACACGAACCAAGCCTAACTTTTTGCATGAATCACTCGATTTCCTACCATCGCAAACCTACTGCTAGCTAAACCTTTGGAATGGGCAAACCTAGTGACTGACCTAGTGGCCAATCGAATTCACGGATTGAATAACACTCCTGGTTCGACCCTGAGCAGGCAAACCTGAATCGGTTTATAATGATCCGGACGCTGGTAATTAATGAGTTGTTTTTTGCTTCCCACAGCGTTCTTGTTGATCTGATATAAATGGCACTGGTGAGGGATACGTGCAGCTTGCAAATGTGGGGCGACAAATCAGTGATAAACAAGTTTACCTATATTCTTGCTTAGCAAATACTTCATATACATGACTCAAGATGACCATTTCAAGAAAAAGCCTTGCTGTAGCCAACTGACTAGTTACGTTTGCACGGATGAGCTCAAGCTTTGGCTAAGGATGCCAAGACATTTTGGGGAAAACAATTATTCTGTTCTAGCACTAACATACATTACTCACATTTCAAAGAAACTTCTGAATAGTACCTCATCATAAGTGGACTGTATCCACGTCCAGTTCGTTGTGTGTCAAGACACCATATACTGCATATGGGCGCATCGGCGCTCAGCTGTACTCTTTTCAATGTTCATGCGATCATCTGGTTCTGGTCGTCGTATATTACCGTAAAAATTTCCCCACACAGCTCAGGGCTGATTCTTCCTGGCTGAATAGAGGGCGTGCTATTCTATATTACGCTGGCGGTCCTAAATCAGAGGCATGTAAGATTTTTAGATTTATCCAATTCATATCGTGATCTCTGCGGTGGAACTTTATTTTTGAAGCAAAAGTGAAATCTATATCTGGTGGCCAAAATCATTTTCATTGTAATTTTGTCGATATTATATGTAGCATCTGGATTGTTTGAAAATTCCTTTCCCCTGTTTTTTCCTTCCTGTCTCCATACGTAACATTTCACGCCCAAATTGCCCATAATAACACTGATTTGGTCGCCATTTGTTTGCGGCTCGATGTACTGCGCTTCTTTTTCCGTCCCCGTGCTATTTAGTTAAAATAAGTTTAGGGATATTTGATGCGGTCAGGGGACACTTGACTTGAGGCAGCTTGTTGTGTTACAGTCCATTTTTCTTTTTCAATCCACCTTGGCCCACTGTAGACGTTCAGTTTGTTTACATTGATTTTTGGCTGTCAAGCTCAGGCAAGTGTTGGTTTTCTTGACCAAGGTTGCAGAATGCCTTGTATTTCGGTCAACAACGAAACAGGTAATTTCTAGTTCCTCTCTTTCAGTTTTTCCTATTTATGGCTGTCTTTTGGCTGGATAGTGACTGGGATTCATTGTCGATTTCATGGCTGTTGTGTACTTAATTTCTAACTCATGGATAGTTGCGCAGAATTTCCGGAGCAGTCCTGTCCTTACTTGGGATTCGCATCAAACTGGGTTACGCTTTGCTTCGAGGTTTCGAAGTGCTTTTCAGAACGAGGGAAGTCTATTTTTCTTGAATCGCACTGTGAAGTGCCCGCCCATTTCACCCGGACCAAGACTCCAACGTTTGGTCGTTACGTCATTTATTTTTCTCATCCCGCTCTCCTCCTGCGGTTCTACAAAATATGGCATTCCCTTAATCTTAGCGTATCAAAACCTGCTGCCGTGAGCCTTACATCTACATTCCCATGGTTCTGCCGCCCGTCCAATTTTGCAACGACATTTCTTGAGATGCATTCAAGAAACTCAAAGTAATGTGATGGCATTAAAACGAACGCTGTTCTAAGTAGGAAAGGAACGTCCACCGAGCAGACTATGAGAAGAAGCTTCACGAAACCTTCTTCGGTATCAGAAGGCCTGTACATTTAGTTCGTGGCCTTCTTCCCAATGTCCATCTGGTGCTGTGTCAACTACTTCGGAAGTTTTATAACGAGGGCCAAAAGCAGGTGGTGAGTTGATTGTTTACCTCCTGACGTCGCACTACTGGGCTCGCCAAATCTTGATGTTTTTTCTTCTAAAACGGCCAATCATTTTAGTCACTGGTGTGCTTTTTATGCCAGTTTTTAAATTCCTTGATTCTGCTAAAGGAAAGAGGTTTTGAGAAATGACGCTACATTTTCCCGGCCTGCCTTTTGCAAGTTCATTAAAAATATCCTTAGCAAACCCTCTCTCAGTTTGAGGGTATTCGCGGAATGGATGATCGCTGAGGAGTCTGAAACGCCTGAAAACCGTAGATTTGGACCGGACCTTCCAACTTCACCTACCCCGCGGACCATAGTTAACTTGTGTGATTTCGCAGCTTCTTTACACGAAACAGCTTGTAAGTCTTCCTCACCAGCTACATTTTTCCGGACATTGAAATTCGACTTTATCAATGACTCAACTTTTCGCACATTTTTCGTTTTAGCCTAGGCTGCTTCCATTCTAACTGTAACGTGACCTCAATTTAAGTAATTTTACACTGCATGGCACAAATCATATTGGTCTCCTTGTTTGTTCCTGATAGAAGATATTTCCTTTGTCCTGTTTATTCATTTTTCTAGCCTCATGTTTCCACAACTCTCAACAACATCATGCTGTTCAGTCGCACTGTGTGGTTCAGGCTGCTTTTTACTTCGCGACACATAACATCCGTGGTGCTAACCAGTCTCTTTAGTGGCCCGTCATTAGCGCGTAATTGGTCCGCTGGTTTACCCCCAAACCCGTTATGTAGGCACATGATCTACTGGCCACCACTGGTATTCACTCAGCCTGCTGAAGTATTCCCAAGTTACCTAGCGTTTCCATCTTCAGGACTGTATCAAACCGATCAGTTACAGTACAGAGTTGTCACTACAGAGGTAACAATTGCAAGTTTTCGTGAATCCTAACCTTACCCTGGTTTTCTTCCCAAACTTGAGGTTTCCAGCCAAGCGCAAAATGATTCGCAGTTCGAAAAAGCAAGTTGGTTGTGCGTTTGGCCATGTTTGTGCAACTAACTTTAACAGCGTTCCAACGTTGACCCACCTTTGGGAAAAGTGAGTAGATGCTCCGTCGTGCTTAATGACTTGCTGAGTGAGGCCCACAATGGGAAAAAGCGTTTAAAAAGAAATTATCCAATCCAATAGAACGCTCCTACAATTCGGAGCTCACGATCAAAAAGCTTGCACCCCCTTCTTATCTCATCGGTCCTGAAATCTACCCGGAAAAATATATCTCTGACTGCCGGTAGCTTTCTGGATGCGCCGACCTCTGAAATATTGAGTGTAATGGATGATTTTGTGGCGCTCTTGCCTTTGACATCCTCAAACGTACCCCCAGGAATGGCCTTAGATGCTCACTCTTAACTGCTAGTTACATGGCCTGCATACCATGTCTAATGATGAGGCTGCGCAAGCGGACCCTACGCCACAGCTGTTCTCTCGTGCTTCAGCTTTAAACCGAAACTCTTTCAAAAATAATGATCAGAGAGCAAAGAATTATTACTGTAGAAGGGTGGTTTAAAAAAGAGCTACTGAGTGTACATATTGCCCACAACTCGCACGACTTTGGTCGTAGTCATCTGGTTTCCAAGATGCCAACAGAAAACAGTGCACTGCCCGTTACTTCCAGATCACCTAAAATGGTGCGTCCAACAGCGATACACTTGGCCAGTTGACGGCCCCACAAAAATCCATTAGTGCCAGTACTGTCTATGAAATCGCGTTTGGAGATTGTGGACCCAGACATATCGAGGTCACTCCTCCCACCTCAGCTTCCGCCCAAGCGACCCCGCCTCATTTCCTCCAACTTTGCGACGCCTTGTTTCGTCAAGCCCAAGCGCCCGTCCATCCTGCAACCACTTTATGCCGCGTTTGCCAAAGTCAGTCCCTCCAGTTCACCGTCACACTACCCTCTCCCCACTGGTCGGAAACCCTCAAACGATTAGTGATGCACTTGATACCAAAGTGATAGCCTCTTTATAACCAGCGATGCCGCGACCCTTCTCAATCGGAGGAGTCTACCGAAGACACGTAATCTTCCTTCACCTCACCACGTCACCAGCAAGCCCAAAACTAATAGCACAGTGCAGTTTACTGTTTTTCAGATCTGTCATTGCTCCATAGCTCGCCATGGTCAACCTAGTTAGACACCAACCTCGTCAGTTCAGCTTCATTAAAGAGCTTCACAGCACTGAATGCCTTCTCCTGCAACCACTCCAACGATACGTTTTATTTATCACAACCACTTCTCGGTTTACTGCTCCCTAACCGAAAATGATTTTCGTATTGTTGACCAGTCAACGAGACTTTGGAATAAGACCCAATTTTTCTAAGCTGCCCTTGACTGACCATCTCCAGCCGGTAAACGCAATGCTTAAGCCGAGCAGCTTGCAGCTTCCAATAAACCAGAAGTTAGACTTTCCAGCATCGTGCCATCTCTTGCAGATTTCATTCGAACGCTGTCGGTATTATTGTTTATTATACCCGATTTCGCCTTCGGCCATGCCATACCCACCACCACCGTTAAACCTCTTTCTGGCTCTTAAATTAAAGTGCATTTTATTGACTGTGCCAAGGAACAGGATGAAACTTGCACTTGCCTATGAACCAAACATAACTGGATATGGTTCCCAAGAGGCCTTATTATTAGCATCCGTTCCTCTTTGCCCGTTTCAATGAATTTTCATCCCTAAATCAACTGTTACATTTTCGATGACATTTTCTGCAGTTATCCACAGCTACGAATTCGTTGTTACTACTGGAACATGACTAAACGGTGATGCCCTCTACAGAGACATTGCTGTGCCCAGGTAGCACGGTGCCCACCATTAGGGTCCGGTAACGGTTGGGCAAGAGATGGGCACACAAGTAATTATTTGATATGCATAAAAGTAACATGTTGCCCCTTAAAACTAATTCCTGATAACTTATTTATAACTTTGCTAGACGTCTGCTGCAATTTACTTACTTCAGTTTTGGGTCCATTTGCTTAAGTGGCAGGTTTCTCCCTGCGAGCCGCTGTCTTGGTCACTTTTTCTTTGCTGCGGAGCTGTCTCCCGCCTTGTGATATCAGTTGTTGCTTCGTAATTCCTTCGTAGTTTGAGTAGATAGCTTTTGGCAAATTTTGGCGCTAAGGCATTTTGCAAAGATTTTTGGTATTTTTCTTTAGTTAAAAGCGCTTTTATAGTGCAAAGGCCCTTGTTTACATATCCAGGCTAGTTAACCTGAGGTGATCGTCAATGGGGATAAAATTAGTTTATTCCAGTGACGGCTCTGTTTTTATCTGGTACTTAACTGTGTAGTAGGCTCGTATTCGTCATTTAAACCCGCCAATAAACTACAGGTTGTAATAGTGCAATGTTTGCATGAACCGATCTTTTACAACGAATTTCCTAAGTGGTTGCATAATGTTTTTCGTATTAACGCATGCAGCACATTTGTCCATGCATAACGGACTCTTTTTATCTGTATTTGCATAAGTAGACCTACTTTTCAGTCATGCGTGACATCTCGAGATGGCAGGAGTATCGTGGAAGGAGAAAAGCGCTTAGTGCCCTACGGTGTGCTGTTTGTGGGGAAGCTATGCTGTGGGACCATCGCATTATATGTCCGAATTTAGACCAGCCAATTGAGTGTACTGTGTTTCGTCGTAGAATTAAATTCAGGATTGTCAGCCACTAGCATTCCTTCGAGTTCCCGTGACGCTTGAAAGCCGGTCTGAGTGACTATCTCAGGATCATCAACACTTACCTCCGAATGGTCCACAATTCCAGACATATCAACATCAAGGCATGGAAGTTTCAGTAAGTATAAAATTTCATTTTCAGTTGCTTGTAGTACTCGCGGTTCACAGCGATACGGGATTACTAACGGACGCTGAGCTGTTTCAGGGTATGCAACTTTATTGCATCTAATCGTGTGCTCTGCTACAAAAAAAATACTACGGATTGTCATGTGCACAGTGGCAGTAAACTAAGCACAGGTTCTCTGTTCGATTATCTTTCATCCGTTTCAGACTGACAACGGTGCAGTGAAGGGGAATTTTGGAAGCCATATAATCCCACGTGCCGGACATTTAACGTGACCCTAAAACGTTGCTTCAAATGCCTAGAAGAAGCCCAACTGGGGAACTGCATAGTGGACAGTATATTCAGATTGGTCTGGAAAGTCGGGGTCAGAAGCAGCTTTCCAAGACGGATTCACTGCCGGAGGTCGTGAGAGTACAATTCATTCGTGACGCTATGACGGTTACCTGTTCATCAAATGTGCAGCTGCGGTCAATACTCGGAAGGGTCATAGGTCCATGCTGTACACTAGTGTTCACCGTAGGATTCTATTGCGGCAAAGGCAAGCCCTCCTCAGTTTTCCCTTTTCCTATCAAATACATGTCCGAATTGAATATAGTGTCGAGGAAAATCGTACGATTTGGCACTAAATCTGCGCAGTGCACTGTTTCTTCTGCTGTCCGTGATGCATCCCCATCGTGTTTCACCAAGCAAGTGAGGGGACCGACGGGTTACTTAGACTGTGCTCGTTGCATTCAACGTGGACTTTATTGTGATAAGCCCGCTGCTTTCCCCTAAGTTAAATGCAGATCTCGCGATGACAATTCATTTCGCCTCCGGAGGCACTTCAAACATCTTCCTGGCCTCACTCCCTTTGTCTCCCTACTCATATACACGGTATTTACTTTTCCGTCGGGTTATATGCATCCCGTGTGCTTAGATTTCATGAACAAGCTGCTTGCACTTTGGTCACGAATCGCTATCCCTTACGTCGGTCACAAGCAGAAATCTTTTGTGGGTGTATTCTTGCTTGCAACGACAGCACACGTGATTTTCAACGGTAACCAACCATGGTTGGTTACAATGCTTTCAGGAAAGCAGGATGGACGAGCTCGAGGAGGCTGTCTCGTATACTTGGGAGATACAATTTCAGACTTATGGTACAAATACTTCAAGTTCAGTTACTCGCAAGATTCCATCTGGATGACTGCTCTAATCGGGCACCAGGACGCAATTGTCAGTTGTACCTCCCGCACTCCTAGCACACGTCATTCGGATCTGTTGTCACTAGTTGATGCACTTAACGCGGCCGCCGACCTTTCAAGTCCTAAGATGGCATCCAGAAACTTCAACAAACTTGGAACATTTAGCCTTCTCTTTCTTTCCCAAGACACCTTACCGCATTTCCTTCAAGTGTACGACGGAGTGGGTGGATACAACTTGTTGTCTTATCTACAAGGGCCAGCATGATTCTTGATCTACTGTTCACAACTGGCGTAACTCAGTTGTGAACGACCATAGATAACAAACCACTCGGATGTGATCACTCCAACAACGTTTGTAATTTTTTAGTTTCTTCGTCCGTTGTCTCCCCCTAAGCCTCTGTCAAACCGTAGCACAGATCCTAATGGTCCCGTCTCCCTCCATAGTTTGCAGCCAAAATTTGGCCAGTTTCTTTTATTTGGTGTATCCCAAACTGGCCGCCAACAAATTTTACGCAACATTAGGCTATTGCCTTGATCAAATCACTCCAACCCAGTGTGGAATAACCGCGAAACTTTGAGCACATTGGACTCTATTGAGGGAAGCAATCGTTAATGAAAACAAGATTACAAAACGCAAGAGTTTGATCTGATATTGCAGATGGACCTTCTGTCTCACAAGATCAAGGCACTTCTCGATTGTCTTTCAAAGAAAAAGGGACCTCATGCGTTTGACCCTACCAACGAGGCCGGGCACTGGCCAAGCTACTGAAAACTAGCAACTCCCTGAATAGTTTGCATACTACATCTGTCATGTATGACATCCAGCATAAATACCTCCGAAATATCTTAAAAACTTACCAGGACATGCCAAAACCTACCACAGATTGTTCCAAAAATGGCTCAAAAATTACTTCTTTGAGACAGGAATTGGAGAGTTTTGGGTCGTTTTTCAAAGTTGCTTAAAACCGACATCTTTAACTGCAGGTATCACCAATTTCGAATATTTTAATCATAATAAGCAAATGATTTACTTGTTTTTGTAAAAGTTCTAGGAAGAACTTAAATTTCGCTACTTATTACACGCTATCTTGACCTCCACTTTCATCATTCGCACTGTACGACGCGCACAACTGGAATCACCGGAAACAAACAAAAATTTGTGACATATGAGTATATTTCATCAACAAACTGAGGAATTCGAGGGCACATTGAAGAAGTGTTTCCTTGGTCCTAGCTTCTTTTGTTAGTTGGTGGCTGGTGAAAAATTTTCCCGCAAATTTTGTCATCCTGGAGACGAAAAATGGAAAGTGGCATTATTAATTTTTTGTATGGACGCAGGATTTTAATGTCTCCACTGTAACCTGATAGAGTGGCAAAGGTCACATATCACTGCAGATGTGAAGCTGCTTTGTATTCATATATATGTCTATATATGAAGATTAAAAATATAAATGTCGCGATGGGTTCCATATTGGAATTATTTATATATATATATATATATATATATATATATATATGCAGTTTCTTAATAAAGATTGCGTTGAAAGTAGCCGGCAGCTGACTGACCTCTGCCGAAGAACAATGAACACCAATGCTCCTTGAGTTATGCAAGTCGTCTTTTGCGGAGTAGTTGCATCATTAGATGCACTGCTTTATTTTATTTTCGGAATGTTTTACGGCAGCTTTTGGGCGGCCCATATGGCGTAAAACATCTGCAGGTTGGAAGCGACACGTATTTGAACTTACCAGTTAACAATACACACACCTTAAGGCCGGGCAAAACCGTTTTTCCATGTGCACCTTTCATATTCAGCTAACTAGGAACTGATGTTGTCATCATCTGAGACGAGACATTCCCAGTTCATTTAACACATGTCGCTAATCAGGAATTTCGTCTCAAGAGGTAAGAGTACGAAGTGCAATTTACTGCACGTTCGTAATGTGGGCTGCCCGTAATCGCAATATGACTGCCGGCTGATGAAAAAAACCAGTGGAAAATAGAATTCTGTGTCGAAAGCTAAAATTACACATGGTCAGCATCTGAAAAATCTAATCTACAGATGTTGTATGCCGGATCAGTTAATTAGGGGTCATTTAAGGTGTTCGTTGGGCCGGCAATAAACTCAGTTTCTCCTCTGTTTTCTTGTCATTATAATCAGTCAGTGTAACACACAAAGCTTTTTTACCCGCAAGAAATGCCCGGGATTACTGGCGCATTACCGGCACATAATACAGTTACTCCCATTGAATCTTCGCAGCTAACTTCAGAGCCTTTGCAGCAGAACTTGGATTTGTTCCTCCGGATAGTTTATTTAACCGAACGTTGACCACCAAGCGCGGTCGCCATTTGCGCGTTACTCGCGCACGCTTCGCTCGCACGCTCCTGTCAAAATATACTCAACCTGCTGCCACTTTCGACCGTCTTTTCATTGTACCGGTCAATTTTCAGGGTTGTTAGTATCGTAATCGTACCGAGCCGGGTACGAGTGACGCACAAGTGGTCACAACGTTTAAGGGCAAGCAAACGTGATACGAGATACGCGGTAGGACGAACCGTTTTACACCTTGTGATGCTGTTTATTGTAAACAACGTGAAGCCTTAGGATGCACTGCATAGACCCTTGATCCATTGTCCATATTCTGAGGGTTGTAGTGATTGTATCTCACCGCGAGCAACCCTTAGCTTTTGCTTTCTTCCTCTTCACGTGCTTCTTCTGAAGTGCCCCCGTACATAAACGCAACCTGGAGCTCTTCCTCGACTCATGTTTTGCCGTTATATTTGAAATGAAATTTCTAGACGGCGTAATGTCACATGGAAATTGTTATCTTGCATTCTTTGAATGAAAACAACTGCATATCAGATGATCGTAAAGACAGTGAGAAGGCGTGCCACATTTCCATTGCCCATGTATTGCCCGCCCGGTACCGGTAGCATTTTGGGGCTTTTCCTTATGCAGTAGCCGAATTCGCCAGATTTCACTGGAATTTTACCGGACGTTTTCCGGACTAACAACAGAGCCGGGCCGGATCCAATATGCTCATTGGTTAGGGATTCTGAATGTCATTCATTTGCACGGGTCGTTTCTCGACATTCTCGACTTTTAAGTCGAGGCCCCTAGCGGTGAAATGTAAGCTTTATTTCCCTTACTCCGACTATCCAACTGCGGATAACGAATCCTGTGCTCCTACAGTGTTGCCTGTCCGTACACAGCACACTGAACAGCATTCAAGCACTTCCTTTTTATGCGATACCACTTCCATTAATTCATATCAGACATTCTGTACTTAATAGTAAATGTGGTCTGTAATAGAGAATATGCGGCTGTGAAAGTGCAAATCAGGTTTGCAACAAAAAGTAACATACATGCGGTATTTCAGAAAACGGCTTTTACCACACCCTCTATTTTTAAAGTTTCTTAATATGCGACCTCAAATTCAAATCATCTGCAACGTTTTCACTGCTAGAGGGCGCCAGTCAATAATAACTTATTTACATGAACAATATGCAATAAAATATTCTCGTCTACATGGGAAGTTTAACAAAGGACCAAAATAACCATTAATAACCCCGGTGACAAAAGGCTTTTGGCATGTTAAACACCGCAGCAAACTGCTCAACGTTTAACAACTCACCGCAACGAGCAGACGAAATGCTCACGCCCTGGAAAATCCGAATTCCGTAAAACAAAGTAGCTATGTTTTGTGGCGCATCCATTAAAGTCAAGCCACACAAAGTGAGCATCAATTTACGTCATGCAGTTGCAGGAAAGGCTATGTAATATTTTGCTATGATAAGCACACCTTTCTCTGCCCAGCTGTTTCCGGATTCCCATCGGACAGAAAGCATGGACACTCTGCCACTTGGGAAGACTCGCTAGAATCTTGGAGGTTTAAAGGACTATTTCTTCGTATATTGTATAAAGTTCACGAGTAAAAATCATCAACTGTAGCTTATTCTCGTCGTTACTTATTTGCATTCCCTAAAAGTTGCAACTGCTTTGTTCAAGATATGAAATCACTGGTTTATTTTGTATTTCAGCCTCTGGATAAAAATACAAACCGAAAATGCGCAACTTATGACTTTAACGATAAATATGTAGAACAACCTACAGTATTATACTACTTTGAAAACGGCCCCTAGCTGGCCGTATTGGGGGTGGCATAGCGCCCCCTGTGCTGGCCGGGTATTTAGGGACATACATGCAAATGACCCTCTACTAATATCAGATTCCTTCAGTGATTTTTCCTCTCATGTACCACAACCGATAAAAATACCGCTGTAGCGGACATGTCTCAAATCTCTTCTGCATCCTCCACGATCCTCAGTCCACTCAAGTGACACTACATTACCGCTGGAACCACGATGAACTGACTGACAAACCATTTCATCCTTATTTTAATTTTGAGCACCTTTTGTCCACCCGGTATTCTTTCTTTCAGCTGTTTTGGTCAACTGTTACAACTTTAACCCCGCACTCAAGATTTTTATTGACTTTCTTCGTCACAGTTTAACTTATTCTTTTTATAAGCTAGTCAAATTTCATAACTGTGGCCATATCTTGCCAATCGCTGCCATCCTGCAACTGTTTTTTGCGTCTGCGACACGCACTATTGGTGCGTATACACACCCCATTCCTCACAGAGCGCCACTTATAGCTTTCTTCTCGGAAAATGTTATATAATCTGGTCAATTTCTTCATTTTATTCTCATCTGCGAATCACTTCCTTCGTAGCAGTCTGTAGTACCCGTAACATTTGATCATGCAAACAATCATGCTTCTCGATCTATTCGGGATATATACCTCGTGCGCCCATTTAGGAATATAGAATGGATCTACCTTTTGCCATGTACCTGGGGTATTCACCTTCAAACCAGACCCATACGCCCCCATTCAGATTCTTAGAACCCTAATTGACACTAAGGATTCAAATTTGTGGGGAAACATAATCGGTCTTGGTTGAACAATGCCTGCATTATCACTGCGGACACCAATGGCACTTATATTGTCCTATCAAGATGCGGTTAATCCTACCACCCCAAGACTCTTCTTGGCCCTGATCCCTGCAGCTGCACACTCCTAATACAAAGTTAAGTGGCCGTTATTCCCAAACAAATCACTCTAATTTCAGATTTTAGGAAACAGGAAAAACATCTAAAAGACTTACCAGTGCATTAAAGACAACCTGCCGAATACCTGCCTTGCTATATTTAGATTATCAACATCACTCTTCCAGTCTGTCAGTCAGCACCCCTTTCTCGTCCTACTCCATCGGCCTTTTTCCAGCCCTATGTCAGTGTACTACTATCCACAACCAAACACAGAGGTTATTTGACAAAGCTATAATTCCCCATGAGGCCCCTGTTTCCATCAGATTGGCTCTACTTCTCCGCCAATGTTAGTCAAAAATTGCTTTTATCCTTTGCCTACCACCAGATATCATTAAAATGGATTTTTCATGCCTTGCTTCCCTGTCCTAACAGTCTCGCGACTCACTTCGGTTTCACGACCCCGGGCTGTAGCATTTGCCTGTGCTTCGTCCTGATTAATTTCACCTTTATTCCAGTCAGTTTTGGTCATTTGAGAAACTTTGCTGCTCCGAAATACCTAGGTGATGTCCTCGTAAACGCATCCAAGATTATGGGTGACAAATCAGTTGGCATGACATCAAACGACCCACTCGTCCCAAATGGTAGATCCTACCCTCTCTTATACGTTGACTTGCCTGCAGCTTTCCCCTACAGGCCGACCTCCACAGCGCTGAAGATAATTTTTATTCTAAACTGTTCAGCTTCTTTTTCAAAACCAGCAACAAACGATTGAGGAATCAGACGTACGATTCTATTGCTGTTCTTCATTGAAAAGAAGAGAACGAAACAAAAACGATATTTTGATGCTTGCTGTCTCTGAACTTATTCCTTGGTACTATTTATAAAGATACAAAACCGAGTATTCGAGCAACGCGTAGCCAGACTGATGAGACTCCCAAATCAAAACCAGATTAATCTGCATGTTCCTAAGGTACTGGATTAAACTTATCAAAATGTACAAAGATACAAACCTCAAGTGTGCGGCCAATGCAACAGTATAACGAGAGCCAAATGTTTATCGAGCGCAAACAGGCAGTCACGTCAAGACCCACGACACAAACGATGTGGGGTCTGTCAAAAAGTATAGCATAAACAAGCTAAGTGACCGACACAGTATGTGAGTGGGCCATGTAAATGGTGATGCATGAGTTGTTTCTACTCAGTGTGCGTGGCTATCAAATGAATGGTAATGTCTTCCAAATAGTCGTTTATACTCTTCTGTAGGCAGTATTTTCGGCCCATTTTTTATTTCACTCAAAAAGGAGACTAAGTTACTGCAACGCCGAATATTTTGCTATAATCTCATAGAGTTGCTCAATAATAGGATTTCCAGTTTCGAGGCTACGTTGTTTTATCTACTTTTCGCGGATGGCTCAACGATGAGTTTACAGAAAGCTAGCCAGAGGGTTCGATCGGTGTTTTACGTTCGTCATTGCCTCTGCCACAGTCAACCAGCCAATTTTTCTCTTGATGGCTAAACTGCTGTACATCATCTGATATGTTGCACCTCTGGGAGCTTCCAAAGTCTTGATGGACCGCTCCGGGAAGCTGGCTAAACTGGTATTCTCGGCTTACATTCACCATTGCCCAGCGTTTTAACCCTTCAATAAACTCTAGCATATTTCCTTTTAGTCTGTAGCGTGGGATAACATTTTTGTGGATCCTCATAAGAACTGTCTAGTTTTAGTCCTATCACCCATGGTCCAGTATCCTCCATGGGTTGGAAAATGCAATTAATAAAAATAATGATAACATAGTATATTAGTACATGTTTTTCGAAATTCGTCAGGAAGAGTGGATGGTTTCATTATCGAGGTAAACAATGGCCATCTAGTTGTCAGCTAAAGTAATTTTGAACGTATTCCGGTAGTGATACTAGAAGAAAAGTAGACAACAATACATAATGGCCCACCTGGGTGTGCAACTTTCAATGTCGGAATCTATGGGCCTGTACCAGCGATCTCGAACATTGAGGCCCTTTTTGGGTCGAGCGGATGAGTAGCAACTGATGCGAACTAAGGTGCATCATGACAGTGGGGGAATAGGGGAATTATATATATATATATATATATATATGCATATATATACTGAATTTTTTAATGGAACTGCTTGTCAATAGAAGTCGAACGGAAGGCACAGATAAATAAAGTGTGGGAAAACTCGATCGTCGAATCTGTCGACATGGGAACCACATGGAAACGGAAGAAAAACAGCTGCTTCTATTCATGCACGCGATACTGGTTACCCTGCCTGTATGAACTATTGTGGTACCTCACAACTGTTAATGTTTGCGTGAGATTTTCACTACGGCTTGAAGTGGCAGGCTAGGGGAAGATTAAAAAGGAAGTTGTGGTTGTACAACAGGTAGGCGGCTTGGGGATAACAGGAGGACTAATGTACGGAAAAAGCAAATGATCGAATAATCAATAAATTGATATCACCTCTGAACCAAAGGAAAAAAGGAGGACGAGGTTAACTAGTGCCACTAAAATATTGTGAGCAGCAGAAAACTGGCCAGAAAGGATTGCATGATTTTTGCAGCAGCTGCGGTCGATTGATGTCGAATTTTGAATCGGTTCACGAAGAACTGGTGTAGGAGACTTGGTGCTGGGACTACAATGAAGCAGAAAAGTGGGCGGGACCTTTGATGAGGTTTATTTTGAGCATATTTGCGCGTTGCCACATTGTTGACACAATTTAGGTGGTTAATCGGAATAGGAAAAGGCGGCCAAATGCACTCAGGTGACGATTTTTGCAATGTCCATGCCAGGAAATGATTTCTCTTTTGGGCGTCAATGGAAGCATACAAGAGAGCAAATAACCTGGAAGAGGGAGTAGGAGAAAAAGGGGAGCTTCAAAGAGTTATTGCCGTTGGACTCTGACGGTTCTTGTCCACTTCCATCGGCAGAACAGATCCCCGGAAGCTCATCACATTCCTGTTTACGCTGACCGTTATTTAGACGCGGTCCAACGAAGAGAGAGTAACCTGAATATAGTTGACAATTTGAGGATGATTTAATGGGTAGATTTCTGACGTGATTGAGAAAGAGACAGCGCAACTCAAAAATAAATAGGGGTAGGTTTAAATTACTATGGCACACATCTCAGTTTTTGTATTTACTTTTGCTTGTAAGGGGGCAAATTGGTTAAAGCCGACCAAAGTAAAACAAAAGATTATGACAGAAGAGAAGAGTCTGGGTAATGGCAAGTTAAGATAAACTGGGGAAAACGTCAAAACTTTGGTTATCTCACTAAGAACATGAAAAATATAAGAAGAACTAAAGGAATTCTAAGAATTAAAGCCAACTGTTAGAGTAAGATGCATGACTCTGGACTATGCCAACGAGCATATCAAAGGAAGTAAATAGAACTGGTGGGATGGACAAGAGTGAAACTTACCTTGACGAATATGGTTGGAGGACGGTGAACTAAGCCAATGGAGAACAGGGTTTTGAAGGTGAAATAACGTTAGAGTAGGTAGATGAGTAGGAATATTAGTTACTAAGACAAGAGAAAGGAGGGATTCAGGCGAAGAAGAATGGAGCAGGACGACTGTGGTAGATTTGGGTTGTAAAAACTACGGTATACCACCAAGATTCATAACAAAAATAGTCTGTATATATATACAGACGACAAGCCGAATAGGTTCTTACAGACTGTTCTTTACATGGATAAATGGAAAAGAAATGCGTCGAAAAGGAGTTTTGCGAAAGGATGCGTCTAACGTGGCAGCGTCAAGTGAGGACAAGCCTCAAAAATGCCAGTGAAAACTGGTGGGTTAAGGTAGCCGAAAAGATGGAAGCAGCGGCCTCTTCGGGTAACAGAGAAATACTGTTTCAGCTTACACTTGAAATCGACGGGCCTCGAACTTCGGTTAGTGAAGTCGTGTGTGATAGGCCTGGAGAGCTCATTCATGGCAAAAAACAAAAGCTGGATCGTCGCACTGAACACTTCAAGGACCAGTTCATCTGGCCACACGCTAATGTAGTTAGGCCGATGTCCGCAGCTCCGAATCCTTGGGAGCTGTCTCTTTATCCCCAAACGCAATTTGAAGTGCATTCAAATATTCAACTTCTAAAGAAGAGAAAAGCAGCCGGTCCCGACAAATTTACCCAGTTCATTTCATACTCGGTGGATAAGCCCTGATGAAACCACATACCTCCTTGCTTCATGATGTTTGGAACGAGGGACGTATTCCGTTATCGTGGGGTGAGTCACTGATTGTATCCATCACCAAGAAGGGCACAAGAAGTGACTACAGCAATCGTCGTGCGTTTAGTTTACTCCTCATAGTTACATCGGTTTGATATTTCACTGAATTTGAAAGACCTTTTCCACAGTGCCGCAGAGAGCTTAATTCTGTTGTACGGCTGCGTGTCGGCTATGTTTTCGGCTAGAACTTTACCTTACCTCAACTTCTGAAGCTTATTAGACTATGTTGGTTGGGTCATGTGTTGCGTATGGCGAACACTCGTCTACCATATCGTGCGTTATTTTGTGTTCCTCCCAAGGAATGAAGGAAGCCATATGGGGGTCAACGAATGACGTGGCCACGTGAAAGGGGAAAGTGTATAGCGAACTTAGGTTAGTTATTTGTCTCACGCCTTCGTGGTTGGGGTCCGAAAGACCTTCCAACTAGTTGGCTGGAGACACTGAATGGTATGGAAGCGAACCGTGAACAGTGGCGATCATGTTGTCATTTTCTATCGAGTCAGAATGATTGAAAGTGTGCGTTTGTGTAGTTAGACTGTGGTCCATATGTTGGCTACTGCAGCATCCTTATCTTTTCCCGTCTATGTAGGTCTACTTCCTGTTCCTCTTGGATATTCACTCTTTTGATAGAAAAATGTAACCCTGGGGAAAAGGCAGCGGTCAGTGAGGCTTGCCTCGCTATTTTGTACTGAATGTTGCCGATATGAGATGTGACCTGGGTGGCATTCAGAATATTGTGGGCGTCACTGGGGGACATCCCATGTCAACCTTGTACTGTTGACCCGGAGGGCTACAGGGAAAAATTCTGTAGGTCTTTTGGAGGGTATCGAGGATAATATGTAACCGTTTTTTGAACGATGACTAATTTACAGTGGCACATTTTTGGCGGAAACTTATTCCTCATCGGTGATTATGTGACTTGCAGTTGGATCGCAACTTGTTCTTCAAAATTGAGACTCTGTGAACAGAGGGGAAACATCAAATGGCTTGTCATTTACGATACTGTAGAAGAGTGACGCTTAATTTTAGTCTGCGGGACCAGACTAGCTCCAGGTCTAAGAAGGTGCATAGTGGCTTATAACTGAGTTCCGCATTACATTCAAGTAGTCGCTTATAAAAGATTTCTGTATGGTTATAGTAGCTATTCTGTTGCAGTGGGACGCATTAGAATGCAAGAAGTCAACAAATTCTGGTACTGGTCTAAGGTGGATCGCATAAGTCCCTACCTTACGTTATTGTGAACTAGAATTTCTGTGTATCAGTCTAGTAGGCATTGGAGGTCTGGCAACCTGCCGCCAGTGTGCTCTGAAAGTTTAAAAGTCGGGAGTAGCGCAACCCCAAATCATGCAACTCAAACTTCATGGCGATCGGTCTTCCTCCGAGGTGTGGGATTTGGGTGGAATGAAGCATTTAAAAGTGATACTGCAAAGGTTCTCGGCTGAGAATACCATCAACCAGTTTATTACCCAGAAAATGACTGAATTCAGATCTAGTGCTGTTTTCTACGCTGTAGAATTCAGAGCTCTGGGCGGAAAATTTCGAGAATTTTTCTTCATAAGTCATATGTCGAATTACAATGAACAAATCATTTTTCTAGATGGGAAATGTTAGCGAGCTCTGTAGACTCCCCTTAATTACCCTACCGGTTATAGATTCATGGTTTAGAAAAGGGGTTATTGTAATTCAGTCTGATTGCGTGAAGTCAAGTAAGACAATACCTGGAAGTGAAAGAAATCCGTGATGCTGATGGATCTGATAGCAAACGGATACGGGATACCCTAGCGAAGGTTTCAGTCACACACACAATGACCTTGCTCACTGCTTTACCATCATTCACATTCGTGATAATATGCTTCAAGAAGTCAGCCGTACCAGCCCCGCACGAGAGACTTCAAAAAGCCACGATGATCCCTATTAATGAGGCTGTCTCTGAGAAGATCATCGATAAGTTTTGCCTTGGTCTATCTCTCTACGGTTAGCAAAACTGCCAGGCGCGGTTTAATAGTCGATAGTTTGCCGGTTCATGCCGAGATTCCTTCCCCTGGATTAGTGTGATTAAGCAGGTCTATCTAATGGGGAATAACAAATATATTTCTTGGATAAAAGAATAGAAACATCAATAAGTCCAAATGTGAGAAATCCCTGTAGTAGGGTGTCCGGTCCTCGTTGCTAAAAGATTTTCATATGAGCAACGGGAGAAGCGATTTCACAGGGTTGGTACGTAGTGGTGGAAAATTTTCCACACATGGATGGGACAAGATTCCCATGGAAAGGCATGCTATCACTAGTCAGTGAAGCCGTGAAAAAAAAGAGTTAAAAGCTTCTGACATATCCAGTGGGTCCTCTAGGTTAGTGCTGTGGTAGAGGATTGACGAAATTTTGCTAGAGGGTTAAGGGTTCCTTGTTTTCATCAACTTCGCTCATGTTTCTGATTTACTAGAATTGTTAATGGCATTGGGTTCTTGTTAGCGAAGGCTGTCACAGTAATTTTAGGTTTCATCCAACGCGGCTTAACTGGAATTCCTGTGAGAAACCCTTGTGCTATGAAGGTTTCAAATTATCCTGTAGGGTTTAAATTGCATCCCACAGAACTTATTTTGTTTGTGGCCAAATGATAGCCACTGTTTCGTGATAATTAGATCTAGACGACTTTCGAAAAAAGCGTATAGTCTTTAGTTGTTATCCAGGAACTATTTGTAAGAAACGGAACCTACATTTGGGCGCTAACCAGAGATGCGTCCCAGCTAGCATTGTGAAAATAACTGTTGGAGAATGTTTGCTTTCTGGTGGTAAGAGTTACTAAGAAATGATAGTGAACTGTTGAATGGTCACTCCAAGGAGTAGTATTCTTGACCGCGGTTGTGACTTTGATTAATTCCACTGAAAAAATCAAATCTAGATTGTTGCTACGCCGATGTGACATGTGACACTTTGAGTCCACCCTGCTAGACAAACTGCATTCAAAACATGCAAAAATTGAAGGATGAACGGAGTCGGTCACACTTAATTCGTCATACTGGCTTACAGTCACCGAATGTCAGAATGCCGCGGCTCCTATCTGCTGCGTTCACCACATTTTCACCAAAGGAAATGACGGGTCAGAGGCTTCAGCTACATGGACTGCACTGATGTGACCACTGTACATGGAGTGCTAATCCATTGGTGACATATGATGTCTCGGACTTTGGTTGTGCAATTACGAACCATGCACACATATACATTTTGACGTTGCATTTTATTTCTACTTCTGACTTCGTGTTCACCCACTTCACGGATGGAACTGTTTTTGCTATTTCAAGTCCTAATTACGCGACATCAGTCCAAGTCAGACGAAACATTCAAATAACCGCAATTCAAGTTATACTTCAAATGACTCCGTTTACCTGGGCAGTACAAAAGATCGCCACCAAAGCTGACAAATGTCCGTTTCAGTTTGCAAATTTTATGTTACATAATATTTAAAGATTGTTTTTCGAAAGGATGCAACAACCAGAGTAAAATGTATAAGGTGCTGAAACGTTGTCAGTGAATGGTGAGGGTGAAATCTTAATAAAAAAACAGCAGATGATAGAAAAAAATGTGAAAAACCGTAAACTGACACCCGACAAATGGATACTCCCAGTCCGATGGTCCGGAGATGAAATTTTATACTTGCTTTTGTCCTGATCAGGTGTAACACGTGGTGCTGAGTTCAAGAGGCTGCTATGAAGCCTTCTAAAATACTGTTTTCCAGTATTATTCGTCTTCCATAAAGACTTAAGGAAAATTCTAATCACAGCAAGCAGCTGCCAGGGCAAATACGCAGTTTACTGAGGGATACCGCTTGTGATGTGCGGGTATCTTTGAAGTAATAGCTTCGAAAA
This sequence comes from Fasciolopsis buskii, assembly GCA_008360955.1. Lineage (NCBI taxonomy): Eukaryota > Metazoa > Platyhelminthes > Trematoda > Plagiorchiida > Fasciolidae > Fasciolopsis > Fasciolopsis buskii. The sequence goes on along the minus strand of LUCM01010182.1, from coordinate 89,125 downwards.
ATTGAGTTGATTTTGTTCATTAAAACGTCGATGGAAACAGAGTGTGTCTTAACGGAGGTGCTTCAGAATACTGAAGAGTGGTAACTTACTAACACCGTGAAGTGTACGGATGCTTAACATTGTTTTCAAGTAAGTGTTAACGACTAATTTCTTCGTGATAATTATGGTTAGTCCAAATTTGCTAATTATATCGTCGGTATTCATGGGTGAAATACTGACCATTTTGTTACACTGGTTTTACAAGTGTTTGTGAAGCCAATCTTGGGGAAGGGTACTCGTGACGGACGGGAGATCAGCAACTTTCCAGATCTTTCGACTGTGTCCTCAGTGGACAATCGGATCAAATTAAATTATGTCGTTACATCACCGAGATTACCTATACGGGAAAGTAAAACAAAGTCAGTTGAACATGGGATGTTCCATTTGAATGTTTGTATGCACTAAAACGACACCATTTACGCAGAAAACAGAATTTCGTGGTCAGCCGAAAAGGCCTTGTTAGAGCTGGAGTCAATGGCATTTGTCATCGTGACGATGGTGAAACAAGGATAGTTCGTTTGTAAAAGCAAAGAATTTCAATACTGGACCGGGAGCAAAACAAGACGGCTGATGATGACGACCATGAACACCGGAGCGTGATGCAGGGGAGTTTGTCAAGTGCTGCGTTCGGGTCAGATATGTCGAGAACACTTAGAGTCAGAGAGAGAATGCAGGTATGCGGATCTGAGGATAAAAACGCGAAAGAACATGAGTAAAATGTGTCCACTATCATACTAAGAACATAAACCAGGTGGACAGTCGCTTTCGAAATTTCTACATTGGCTATGACAATTTATAGAGCATGAATATAGGGGACACTGAATAGTTACAACAATTTCACTGGTGTTTGTGTGCACTTTTATGCGAAGATTCGTGGTGTGAAGTGGAGTCGGGCACGGTACCATATCACAAGTGAATATGATGGGTGCTTAATTTACGAATGTCATCTGATCCGTGTCATGACAATCACTGTCATTGTGCTGTATAGATGGATGTGTGCGTTGATGTAGGCCATAGTAGGTGTCGGACAAGAACTAGACATTTTGTGTGTTCGCCGGTGATATGGTATCACGCTCGACTCCACCTCACACCAAAGGTCTTCACTTAACGATGCACACAAAAAAACCAATGAAATTGTTGTCATTACTTTCTATCCCTCAGGTTCATGACTTACAAACTGCAGTCGCAAGTTTAGAATTTCCGAAAACAACTGTCCGCCTGATTTGTGTTCTTGAAAAAGAACATTAAACTGGAATTTTATGGGGAACAGCGCAATTGTTATATAACAACTACGCAGTTCCTCCCAAAGTTCAAGGAGTAATCTGGTCGAAAAGATGTAATTTGTAACCAGAAAACTGAAAATGAAATTAGAAATTAGGTGCATCGAGGAGAAAACAGGGTTGTCACGACGAGTATATAAGTCTGAGCCAATGTATGAAGCATGCAAAACGACTCACGCAGATGCACTTTAATCGGGTCACGCAATCTGCTTGACAATGATTCAGCGATGCCCAGATTCATCATTCATGTAGTTAAACTGAACGTGGAAATAAATGCTTGAACCGAAGCAGGCTCGAAATGCTGCCGGGTAAAAACCAACAACGGTTGCGTCCTTGACAATGGGGGCATAGCATAATTTATGTGCTAGCGAGGAAAGAGCGTATTACGGATTACAAGTAAGACTAGCAAATGCTGTAAAGCCGGCTCAGATGGCCAGTTTTTCTTGGACGTGAACTGGGTTGTTTCGGATCTTGTTCTGTGAAAACGGCACAATTCTCCAAAACCCACCAGAAACAAAGCAGAATGGGCGAGAAAGTCCGACAAAGGGCAGAACTCAGATGCCAAATCCTGTATCTCTGCATCACGGACTTTAGAAAGTAACACTATTTCTTTTCACGCTAGGGGCGGAGTACCAGTTGCCCACAACTCATTCCCGAATGGGTATCTTGGTATCACTAAACGGATCCGGTGCTCGTCTTTCGAAAGATATCAAGGCGACAGCAGTAAATTACTCGTTGCGAAATTAAGGGAGGTTGGTTTGGCAAGAAGTCCTTGCCCTTCTGTTCATGTGAAATTACTCGTCGTCCGTGCGGTAATGAAACTCTCGTCTACTGTTTCCTCTCGCAATTACAAACATTCATCAAGTTAATACTGTATTGCTTCTCACTATCACACAAAAGAACGGAACGAATAGTTTTCCACTCACGTTCTAAAGTTTTGTGCTTTTTGATGAGCTTCCGTAAGTGTTCTGTAATTGCCACCCTTTGCAACATAAAATTCTTGCATTCAACTTACATGAAACAGTCGTTCCATTTTTCCAAACCTGCTATACTGTTACCAAGTGCAGTCTTCGTAAATATGGCCAGCTTTCTATGCTAGAAAGATTCTGATTTCCCGCGATATCCAGAGTTCTGCTGATTATTGATTCCATGGACGAGAAATAACACGCGGGCTCGGGGTTGTTCAAGAGGTACAGTGAGACTTACCGCAGAAAGCAGTTGCTACGTCAGATCTTGTTAATATTTAAGTGAAAGTCGAGCTCTGAAAGACTTTAAGTGACTTTAAATAATATGGTACGGGCACTGCCGAAGCACAGAAGACTTCGAAAAGTTTGCATAGTCTCTGTTTATTATTACGGGTTACATTCATTTATTATTACATACTTGTGGTTTTGACGATGCGAAATGCCAAAAAGAGTCCAGGAAGTGAGATTTTATGTGTAATCGTGTGCATTATTTATTGACGTGAAATGCTCATGAAGACGGAATATCAGACTAGCGTACGAGGCTATTAGTTGGAATGGACCTCTTATATATATTCGGTGAAAGACGACTGGAAATTTACCTGGAAAAGCAGCCCACTTCTGACCGGGTAATTTGCACCTACTGCGGGTAGTCAAAACTCATGGGTAGTCACACTAATGGAAGAAAAACCACCAGAATCCAGTAAATTAATGTTATGGCTTCCTGTCTATTCAGCCAGAAAGGGGGCCGCTGATGAATAACGACAAAAAAGCACATAAGCATGAGGGAAATTTTCGGAACATGCCAGTTGTAGTATGAAATGACTTTGATAAAGGAGTTGAGGACTATCCCAAGGCGTGTTTCACCTTCCTCCAGTCTATGGCTGGAATAAGTAATTGGGCTGCGTCCCATAGGTGTTGTGGATGATCAGCATTTTACAAAATATGCCTTCGAAGCAGGAAAATTCAAAGCCTATTTTGAAAAGCTCTACGGTAAAGAATCATGCTAAAAAGGGAGGACACCTTACCTGGGTTAGTTACTTTAAGTGAGGATGTGGTAACCCAGCCCACTGATACATTAGTGGTCATCAGAACACGGGGTGAAACGAAGGCTTCCCGTTCAGATTGGCTTCAAGAAGCCTTTATCAATCCTTAGAAGAGAAATTAATGTCAATGACCAGCCCCTCCTTCACACTAAGGAGAACCAAAAGGAAATGCAGGTAAGAGTGTTTGTAGGCTTAGTAGCGGTACCCTTTATATCCACACAAAAACCTACGAAGTATCGGGTTGCGATCTATCCTGCAATCGAAGAATTGATATCTGTAAATAGCTCGGGATTACCAAACACCTGTCGTGCTTGTCAAACACTGTGCTGTTCGTCAACTAAACCAATTCTGTTCTCGAAATGTCGCAGCAGATTAAATGATGCTACTTCTTATTTCAGAAACATTCCAAAAGACAGCACTTAAGATACAAATTTGTAAGGGAAATAAAGATTATATTGAAAAAAACACTAAGAAGAGAGAAATCGCCAAGGCCATTTTGGACACTCGAGAAGATTGTGACATTCATTAGGGTAGGTCAGCGGGCCATTTTAATGATCTCACTTATTTCCTATCTATGGTATCGCGATTTCGGAAACAAGTTCCTAGCCGTCATTTTAAATTTGCCATTTTTGCCGTCAGTTAGCGAGCCCTTAGCAGATGAGCAAAAGCGAGACAACTCAGAGACGGGGTTAGGAATGAAGGTAGGGAGTTATGGTTGGTGGCTGGAGAAGATGAAGAAAAATGCTTTCCGTTTGACCATCACTGGTATCCAGCAACTGGCAAAAGCGAACGGACAAGCACATTATGGGAAGTACAGGCTCAAGTGAACAGTTATCGAAAACGGCATATAGTCCCCAAGTAGTCCGAAAACATTCCTTGCAAATGATAAACGAAGGATGTCAAGGGTACTTATGTTCTGAACCCATCTAAAACCGTTGAAAGGTCTAAAGTACAAAACAATTATATTCATATGACAAAGAAGTTTTCCATGTCGAACAACAAGCGGAATTTTTGATGTATTATTTATGATAGACAATTCTAAGCTCGACCTGATTTCCGTAGTGCAAACTGGGCTAAACAGGTCAAAATTTTGTGCATAGTTGGATACACAGGTACATATGTATGTTACTCACGAGTAGTTTGGCAACGGGAAGAAAATTGTCGGAAATCCTTTGGTAGTTTTCGCGCAAATGGTTGAAATAGATGTAGACATATCGACCATGAAATGCATGTTCAATGATGGAAATGGGTGCTTCTTCGCCTCCAGTTTGAAAGACACTCTAATTTTAAACAATGTGTTCTCTTCTGTTTATACCAGGTAACATCCGAACATATGCATCACTGTTTGTATGCAAACCAAATGTTTTCAGTTCTCTGGGGAAAATTTTTGGCCGCTTTCGACCTAAAATATCCGGTAAGGAAACAACTTAGCTATTCTAGGGAAGCAGAGTGAGCACAGCATCAATGGACTAGTCGGACAATCCTTCCCTTGAAAAGCTAAAAAGCAATTCTGATCGGCATGATACTCTGCGTACTCACAACCCTATCCCGTCCGGCCGAGTTCAGCTAATTAACTGACCATATGAAAGTTACTTGACAGTTATAGGAACAGCACCTGAAAACCACTTCAAAGTCACATGGGACTGATTCGCAACTACTTCACTAGTCGAAAGCAGGTCAAGTGTCACGAGAACAAACAATTCTGAGGTCCTATATGGTGAATTATTCTTATTTTTCCCAGGCCATGAGAAATATTTTCCCTTTCTTATCATACTTACTGGATGATAATTGTCCGAGAATGTGGCACTGTGGTGCCAGCCATAGACAAAGAAGGCTGGCAAATAACTGTCATGCAGCAGTCTTTTGTCGGATCCATCCAGTTGGTAACATGTCGAGACCTTATACCGACAGACCGTATTTGCCAATTTTTCAGTGGTTATCACTCACACTCAACATACAATGGACGCTTAATAATATTACCAAGATATAAACTATAACATAACGGGGCTTACCGGTTGTCAAAGAAGTGTCCGGTAGCACCAAAAAATGGTTACGCTAATTGTACACGTAATACGCTTAAAAAAATAAACGAAACCCTTGGGTGGCCCGCAGATAGGCAAGACTCAAAGGACCTAAATAAACTGACCTGTCGATGTGCACAATTCGGAAAAATGATGTTCGCGTAGGAACATCAGGATAGCTGAATCGGATAGTTAACTCAGTAGACAATGTGATGCATGAATTGTTCGTGTCTTATTTGCATCAGATAAAAATCCGCCCTAATCAGTGAATATCAATCAGCAGTCATTTGCTAAGTTGTGAGGGCAGAAAGAATTTCGGCCGGCCACCGAAGGTTATTAACAAAGTCGGTTTACATCGGTACTGGAAAATATCCCGATAATTTCACAGAAATCGGTGTATTTCACTGCATTAGGAGGCCTGTGCAAAGGTCACATTGAAATGGGAACAAATTAACTCATCCAGTACCTCACTAACCATGAACCAATGGTGAACGGAAAATTTAATATAATCTAGATGGAATTTATACGCATTTTGTGGTAACCGTATAGTTGGTCGTAATTACACGACCAAATCATAAGAAATGTTGACTTATGCACAAATTCGAGTCAACAATGCAAAATGTGAACAAATTTGGCAAGCCTTCTAAGGAGGGTTAAGAACTTATGGGAAAAAGAGAAAATTTTGAATACAAATAGAATGCCTCAATTTATCTGTTGTGCAGATGACTTCTCGCATTTGGGCAAAGCCAAAATTTCGTGATTTATTTTTACTTCGCCTAATAATATTAAAAAACAGAACTTCTGGAGAAACCGATAGTCGTTCGAGTATTAGCTTGTAATGTGTGACTTTATTATTTTCACTTCTCATCAAATTTCTGTGTATGCCTGACAGAATTTCAAGCCAACTGGTGACTTACGAGACGGTATTGAAGCAAACGACATCTGTCCCGTGATTTGCTGATGAACGACCCTAGTCTAAAAATGGTGTAGTCCACTCGATCCATGCTTCCTCACTGAATGGAGTCCAAAGTGTACCGCTTTCACCTAGAAATCAGAAGAAAAACGGCTATCTCATAATAGCATCGGCCCACTTCAAATTCATGAGCTTGAACTTTGGAGAATTGTCTAACGTCTTGCTCCTTCAAAACAAGACTAACGAAAACACGAATCACGCCACACTCCATAGCTAATTGTTGTACGATGTACTGCTAACGTCGAACTGCTGTTTCAACGATTTTCTTCTCTCAGTATGCCCTTGTTTCCTTTCGGGAGCTAATTCCGCGATATTTGTCGAATTTCTGCGTTCGAATTTCTTGATTAAACCAGTTACGGTCGACTCTGTTAACCTTCAGACAAAACCGTAATGAACATCATTCCACACATTTGTTTTCTCAAGATAATGCCAAAATTCCAGTTAAGGGTAAACGACTTCAGTTCGCTGTTTTAGTTTGGTAGTTAACAGCCAATCGTATCAATTTCCTTTGGACATTGGCAAACAGGACGCATCACCTCGCTATCCCCACAATCAAGAGCTGAATGACAGCGATCACTGTATGTTGTTTTCATCTTGTTGACTGAACTGAGGCCCAATACCCACCCAAACGCTTCCTCTCGACAAACGGAGATGCTGTTCAGATGAAGCCATTTATTTACCACACAGCCCAACTGCAGAACTTCACACGGTCAAAATCCCGCCCACGCATGTCTACTGAGGTTTGCCTACTCGGCGGCTATCGATGCGACAAAATTGTTTTCTTTCACCACGGGATGTGTAAAATCCAATTAATAATTTTCCTAAGCTGGCGGACATTTGTGTGACAATATAAATGCATACATTATATGGCGCTTGCAAATGCTTGTCAGTAGTGGGGTCAAGTGCATTCTATGATTGACTAACTGCCCATCGAGCTCAATCTTTCACACACAAACCTCAGGCCGTGACGCCAAACTTAAACTCAGCTAGCACCGTGCTCGAGCTCTTCTTTTACTACGGTCACTCACAGAAAACACCAATCCCACACACTACACGCAAGTAATTGTGAGTGCCAGTGGGCATACGTACCCATCGTGTGAAGACTTGATTTGTCCTTAAGTGTAATTGAAAAGAACGAACATATGTGAAAATTGCGATTTCGAAATGCCTATTTATGTAGGTGTAGGCCAGCTGATATGCATACATACAAGCACATACATGGTTGTATCCACTCTTACATAGATAAATTCATGTTGCCACAATGAGAGGCATATTCATGTCCAACATAGATATTCCGACTTCAGAGAATTATTTTTCCTTGATCTCTAATTGTGTATGAGGTTCTATTTTTCTAAATTTCCTCTGTTTTCCTAATATACATCTATATATATATTGAGACATTGACAGCCATTTCCTCTTAATCGTGTTTGTTCCTTTGGCATCGCATTCTTCTTTAGAGCTAAAAGACTGGCAGTATTAGTAGACTACTCTCATCGAACTTCACTACCTAGTAACGGCTCAACGAACAAACCGTTGCATTTATATATATATATATATATATATACATATATATATATGTACATATATACATATATATATCGTTCACCTTTATGCACATATGCAAACTAGGGCCAAATATATGCCTCATGCATCGCAAGATGAATAATAATCAACTACATAGCTGGGATTCGTCTGGTAGATTAGTGCGGGAGAAACCCACCCAGGAGGTTGATTTCGGAATGCTGCATGTGGAGTAAGTTTTTTTTGGGAATACTTCTGGGTCTTGAAACAAATTTTAGCTTCACAAAATTCTATTGCATGAGTCATCATGGTGGTTCAGGGGTTGTCGTTGTTTTTTCATCACAAAATACTGCATGCAGCCCAAGATAATTCTCGTTTAGCAATATAACCAAATTGTTCCTCGGTTACAGCCAGTAGAAGTGCGGAATCAACACGTTAGAAAAAATTGCCTCCCTAGAAACAAGAAAAGCTCGGAATTCGGCGACTGGCACATACAAATCTTTGTGTACATATGTCGTTACATATTTTATATTCTCAAATTTCAGGTTTTTGCTACAACACGCTCTACACCAGCTCCGGCCTGTCCCAATGGAGTCAGATTGCAGTCTGTTTCTTGCAAACTTGCATAGGCTGAGTTATGAAAAGTTCGAATCCATGGCTTTGGATTCTCAAGGCACTGTCAGAATTGTCAGCTTCCACGGAGATTGTGATAATCACGCACGCGGTCTTGCTGCACTAATGAGACGTGCAACAATTAGCCTCAGAAGCCACCTTTTCATTTCCGCTTCTCACTACCACTTACGTGGAGTTAGTAACAAGTGTTCAGCAACTACAAAGGGAGATAAACAGCGGTTCTTCCGCTGCAAACCAGAATAACTACTCAGCCACCACCGAAAGTTTAACAGTTCGGTCCCTTGAAAATGCCGTCTAAAGCAATTTCTGGGCTTTCAGCTTCCTTCTCATCTTTAGTTCCTGTGCTGACTTTGCTTGCGGACCACACGGGGGAGCCGGGGATTTTGCTTTGCCTGCAATTCAACTTAACCCAATTATCTTATATCTCTGGCTTTTCCTCTTCACTGACCCTCTTTTCTGTACCCATCGTTAGCACTAGGAAAAGCTCCAACCACTTCGTTCTGTAAACTTTTGAAAAACACGCGGTACGGACGGTATTCAACAGACCGCCACTAAAATGTGAGTTGGCTTCTCTTTTAGGTTGCCTCATGTGTCTTCCCTTCGAACTTTCTACATTTTCAGCCTCCTTTAAACAAGCCGCGTTTTTTGCCATTTCTGTATGCAGTGATCCTCTTTACCCTAACAACTATCGTCCAATTTCTCTCACGCCCGTTATTCCCCAAGTAGTCGGAATTGTCATCCCCGACCAGTTACACCTGGTTCTCTGGCGCTAATGATTGCCGAGTAATCGCCAGTATGTATTCCGACATCGCTATTCGGTTGGCTATCTACTGGCCGTTTTTTCACACTTACGGCTGGTTTCACTTGACAAACGGAGCAACATACCTGGTCCCGCTCGACATTTCTAGGGCTTCTGACCTAGTTTGGTATGAATATCTGACCACATTTGGATTTCGTCCATCATTTCTATTGTCTTCAGTAAGTGAACCATCCGAGTTGACTGAGTCCTGCCTTGCCATTTCCCGTCAAAATTAGTTTCCCAAGATTCAATAATGGCACCCTCTCTCTTCCCTCCATTCATAAAAGATTTTCTGTTCATTCCGTCCAAACCACCCCAGTATTTTATCCAAGACATCAATTTCTGCTGTTTTCCTTCTTACAGCACTCTTGGTCACCAACTTCGATCGTGAACGTTGTGTTGCTATGTTTCTCTAAACTCCGGTCCTCAACAGATCCTAGCGCTCCAACCATTAATCAACTTATATTGAATGCTTCCCAAACCTCCCTTCTTTCAGTTGTTTTTAAATTCCATTCCTTCTTTCCACATCTGTCCTTTGATTTGTCTGTTTTTAGTTCACAGTTTCTGTTTTTCTTTTGGCTTATTTATTAGTTCTTCATTATGCTGATCTTGCTTCATATATTCGCTTGGGTTTTGCGCTGCCACTAAAGTTGGGTTCCAAACCAACGGCAGGCGTCTCTTCACCTCAACTGTTCTATTGCACAAAAATCAAATCCGTTCTTCACACGCCTACTGCAGCCGATTATGAAGTAGGGATTCGTCTGCCTTGCGTTCCATCATCTTGATCTGTTCAACCAAAAGCCACCCGACTGAAGGACGATTCTTCTCTAGCATCTATTTTGCAGTCCTTATCCCATTGTTGGCCAGTTACTTTGTCATTCATTTTCTACCATTATAACCGTGGGTTTTTTCCTCGGAAATTGCTTTAGAAGTTTATTTTATTTTAACCTTTGTTCCCTCTTCCTGTAGACAAACAGTTAGACAGTCTTATAAGGTCTCTGTTACTCGATGTAGTACTTCTGTCCTTCAGCAACCATTTTCTTCCGGGACTTCTAAACTGCGAATCATTATTGTATTATTGCCGATAAGAGACTATTTGAAAACAAGTTATCTTGCCGGAACAAAAGGTGCGGGGTAAGTGCCGCGCACAAATGACCGAGTTTACTAAAACGAAAAAGACAACAAGGAATATGAAACTAATGTGCAATGACTACTCCGTGGTCCCATACGGACGGTTAATACTTTTCAAATGCGAAAATACTGAATAATTAATTGAATACCTGGCCTAAACCATAGACAATAAAACATAAACCTAAGGGCTATTTAAGCAAAATGAAGCAGAAACACCGGATAACCACAGTTTTGTGAAACGTTCCTTCATATTAGACCACCAAAATTACTAAAGCCACTAACTCCGTCATGGAGCTCATCAAGCGCGATCATTCCACCAGCACTTAGAGTTTATTCAAGTGTGAGTCCAACGTCCATCAGTGATGCTTAAACAAATTCTTCACCGCTATTTTAATCCTCGGATTCGTATGTGAACAGCGCTCGTGGGAAATCCTTTAACATTATAACAGGCTTGAATAAAATTTCTCCGACTCCCTAGTTTATTTCTTCTATGCGCATTTTCGGCCAACTCTTCCAGGTGCACTTAGATACTCCAAGAAAGCGTTGGTAAAACCCATGAAGTATAATGAATTTATTGCTGCGCCATCACGTTTTAACATTGACAGTTAGAAGGTGGTGAAAGCTCTTGGTTTTTCTTGTCATTTTATTGTCTGTTTAGTTAATTATTTCGTTACTGAATGGCAGAGGTACGTAATTTTCAAAAAGAGGTCGCGGCGAGCATAGGATACTCAAGTGGATAAACTGATCAGCGATAAAAGGAGTCAAACGCTCAACCTTCAGTTGAGATATTCACCGCTTGACTACGGCCGATTTGCAAAATTGGCTGTGCTTTTTATCTTCCAGGTAGCTTCGAGAGGTGTCGAAGTTGATAGTTTTTATATAGGTTGTTTCTGTTTCCGTAGATCTCCAAGGAAAGATCAAAATCGGCATGGGATCAGTTAGCTCGCTCTTAGAGAATGACGGGCTTCAATAAGTAAGCTCTTGACTCACTTTAAAAAAAACACTTGACGACTGCTTCTGTCTAAGCAGCCAACAAATTAGGATAGCGATTATCTCAAAGGGTTAAGCAACGCCAGCCTAAGTGTAGACATCGATGTGACCCCGCATAAACCAATCCCGCCCAAAACAAACAAGAGATAAAATTTTTCAGACGAAATGGGTTTTGCGGTAGTATGTCGTTTACCTGCAACATCTACAAAAACCAAAACGCAACTGGGTAATAATACGCGCTCAATTACAATTCATGTGCATCAGTGTACAAGGCACGCTGTTGGCTCTGAATCCACTACTTTTAACCTTTTATAACTGCCAGTCCTGAAGGAGTTCTAGACCTCAGTGATTACAAATGGGAGCCATCTCTATGGCCAAACACTATAAAACCTTGTGCATTGACCCCATCATGTTCTTTCATTGATCACAGCCAGCGATTTCATAATGGGTAAACAAGCTAGCTACAATGAATGCGACGCACGACTTCAGCGTGCTAAAGAAAACAGTACGAAGCGCAGAGTGAATTTCGGAGTAGATAAGAATGTGGGACTCTTTCCACTGCCAAGAACATTAACCGGCTTGAACCAATGCAGTTTAAGCAGTTTGATCGTCAGCTGAGCATAGACATTTGTCCGAGTTTCATTCCAAAGTAGGCTGAGCGTCAACAGAAGAGAATCAGTTGTACCCTTAAGGGAAACCGAAATATTTTGAGGAAGTAGGTGGATTATTTAAAATATCAAAATTTTAGGAAAGCCTAATTTTACTGTACCGTGACGCTTATTTACCATTAAAACAAAGTGAGTTCTTGTGATTATTCGTTTAGAAAATCTATTTTGTCGTCACAGAGTTTGCCTGAAGTCCATTCTGAATTAAGCCGCCAGGTATATCGTCTTCAGGTAGGTGATGCTGACACCTAAGATAAACAAAATGGAAAAGTTGACCGGCTGTCGACTTAGTCCATCCTGCTATGTTCTGGGTGAAGTGCAGTTGAGCCCACTGTTTGAGCACCACGGTGAATTGAAAAACGGAAGTTGTGCTGGGGTGCTTTGAAATTTAATCTCGTAATTTATTGCCATAATGAGTTCATATCTAAATTCCAACTATGTATAATTTTCACGCACAAAGGCATATCGTAGTTTGTTGCTGAGACAAACTGATCGAGAGACCTGAAACGGTGTTCACTTTCAGGTTAGTCGGGACTTCTTACGCATAAAATACAGCAATATCCTCTATCCTGCTATCTGTCATACTTTGTCCATTAATGGCACAACCACGAACATCATTTACAAGTGGGATATGTTCTTAGCATTAAGGCTATCAAACAGCGACGTGACTGAAAGTGGATCGAATCGATCCTTCCTTTGTAACCCTAAAAGGCCACAGCAAGGACCAGTTTACCATCGTCTATGTTCCACGTTTTTGGTTTCGCTATTGCCCAACACTCCAAACCGCAGTCTATTCTATGCAATTACTGCACTAGTGCAATGGAAACAACACACAGATCCTCCTTCTGAAGTTAACGTTGTAGCTGGAAGGAAAAAGTTTGAAAGCATAGAATACAATGAAAAACAAGAAGAAAAACTCGAAATTTCGAAAAAATGAAGGAATACGAGAAGTAAGTAAACTGAAACCGGTATTTACTGGGCAACGAAAAGAACAAGCTGGTATTCCTGTTGAATTCTATCTGAAGAAAATAAACTTTCGGGAGAAATGACTTAAAAATCCAATTTGTCAAAGGACAAACAAACGGAAAATGGATATTCGGAAAAAGTACTTTTATGAAGAGCTTGAGGAGCAAAATCAGTTTATTTTTGTTTCACGGCTTTTTTGTCACAAAAATTCAACTAAGAGTGACTGAAAATTTACGGAAATTCATCAACACCGCCTACCCGATGATCCAAGTTGACTTGTTTTCCGAAACTATAGGGGCATTTTGTGGTACTATTTCCCGAAATTCGAATGCTAAGATACTTCTATCTCTCCTCCGAATATACATTGAAATGGATATCTGCATCAATCTACGAAACCTCAGAGTGGTCAGTGATTTGACATGTAGGATGCAGCTAAGATAAATGCCCAAAGTAAATTAGAGGCATTAGAAAACCTTTTTAAACGGCAGCAAATTTGGTGATAACATGCAATGTGAATGTACGAGCAACACTAATAATAGCCTCTCTATTCAGCAGCTGCAAAAGTTTAATTAACCTCGGATGTTAATGAAGCACTTATCTGCTTTACTGGGATTAAAGGTGTGAAATAGTCGATTCCGTTGCTGAATCAGAAGAGAAAAGGTAGAAAGAATAGACTGTGTGACCTAAATATTTCTTTGTCAATTAGCATTTTCCGCGACTTTAAAAGTCAGAAGAACTACTCGCATTCCGTGCCTTTTATTCGTGCTTTTCAAGTGAATTAAAGAAAATCTATGCTTCAGCTTTCTCATGCGAAAACTCTGCTGCAAATTTATGCCAGCTTTGAATCGTTCGTCGAGGTTCAGATGCAAAATTACTGTGGAGAAAACAAGTACCGGTTTTTGGATGAATCCTTGCCTGATGGTCTGATTCCAAATCAATTGTTGAAAATTTTACTGATGGAAAAGCTACTAATGAATAGAAGCATCTAGAAAAATAATAACGAAATCAGTTGAAGCACAGCAACGTTGCATTTGTATTATGTCAAACTTATCTCTTCGGTGCCGCATGGAATTCGAGAACAAAAATGATATCCGTGTTTCCGAATGATACCAATATCACATTAAACCATCTCGGAGACTTAAGGCTGAGGAAAGCTCAAACAGCGGCTTGGATATGAAACGCAAATTGCCACTCAAACGCATACCCCAAAACTGGAAAACTGAGATTCGGTTTTAAAATCTATAGAACCAAGTGGGAAACTTCAGTCCAATCTCAAATGACGAAATAAGATGGTTTAAAGCTACATTAGTGAACATGTCGCAAATGTTCATCTCAGTGCCTATTGGATAAAACCGTTGACTAAATCGGAATCATTCCACAGAAACTAACCAAATAAAAGAGATTAAAATTGTCCATTTCCTTGAACCTGATAAGAGTGGATTGAAAAAGAAAAGCAAACCTTTCAGTCACACATGAGTGAGAAAATGACAACTTTCCAGGCTTCTTAAATGCCTCAATGGCTAGATGCGCAGGTGGAATAATACAAGAGATATAGCCCATTGCTAAACAACGTGCAACGGGCAGTACATTCAGTTTTCCAGCCTTTCTCAAGCTGCCTGCGAATGAGGTCTCGACAAAACTACATTCTATAAAACCCGAAATATCCACAGCCTCGATCAAGTGAAGAGGGAGAAAGAGTTCCTAGCAGGCACTTTCTCATCTTGATTTGCTTAACAAAATTGACAGAAAAAGAAGGATTTAAAGAAGCACCACTCGACTTAGTGGAAAAAGCGGGTCATAACCACCCTATCATCCAACGATGATCATCTGTCCAACCGAATTAGGCAAAACCTTAAGTGTACACTTACTTGTACTAATTATCGGGTGAAGCGAACATTCTGCATACAACCAAATGACTGAGTCTCAAAGGTGCCCAACGTTAACGCCTATTACCTGCAGCTGCAGTGACGGACATAGACAAGATGGATCGGAGCCTGAGTAAATTAATTGAGGAACTTGTGCCGAAGTGGTTAGTGAAACGGATGATTCACTCTTCTCGCGAACGGAAAACGCGCTAGAGAAACCCGGCCTCGTCGATCGTAAAACTTCTGGTAACTTTCGGCCAGTAGATTGATCCCGGTGGCGAATTTTAAATGACTCGACGAAACCATAATCCAAGACTGTTGGCCTCCTGTGAGAATTTATCAGTAAACACTGCTAAACTGTCAATGTGTACCTTTCCCCGGCTTTGGTCTGTTGGCTATAATCTAACATTTTTCTGAGTTTGTACGCACTTCCTTGAAAATTCCCACTGCGCACATTGTGAAAGCACGAGCTGGTGAAGAAGCTCGTTTTTAGTGATTCGTACTCGTGTTATTGCATTGCAATATATTAGGGATAAAGTACATTGGCCGCACCACCTGGCGCTTGTCTGAACGCATCCTTGAGCACCATCCTGCATGGAACAATTGAGTCGCTTAATAGCGCAGCCGTTTCATATCTAGCACAGATTAGTCACACCGTGAATGTGACGCAAGCTTTCTGAACCCTGTATAAGGTGAGGGGTCAATACCCTAGGTTGGCAAAATATCACTTCTTGAGCACTGCGGAAGCTGTCATGATCTATCTTCACAACCCAAAATGAATATGTGGTTGTTCTGCAACTCCCCTGGCCCACACTCCTTTTCAATGAAAACCCTAGACCACATAACAATTAACATAGCACGTTCATCTGTATTCGTGTTATGCATGCAATACCACAAATCTGTTCCTCACCCACATTTTAGCTGACTAATCCACTCTCTCTTAAAGAAAATTTTTCTAAATATATAGTGATGTAATGGTGTGGGTACGAATCACTGAAAACGAGCTTGTTCGTCAACTTGTATTGCTTCTCATCTCATTCTGACGTCAGTGGCCGTGGTTTACCTACTCGATTGCAAAGATTAGTAGAAATATTTGCATTTCATCCTTCGTTCTATTTAAGTGAGATTAAGCAGAAAAAAGTGTGCATAACGTCTTCATGTTCATTGACCTCGATGCGAAGGAAGCGTTTGCTGAGCTCAGCACAGGCTAGTTATTCGGACCAGCAAAGTGATTGAAGAATGCAGGAGGTCGTATGAGGTGGGGCATGGAAGCATTCCTGATTCAAGCAGCCCGTGGGAATGACTGAACTTGAAAAGTATAATTCACCGCAATTTCACATCAAATGCACAATCCCCATAAGGTAAACTTTACATCCTTATATGTGAATGAATTCGCAAAACACATTTTTAGTTCCATGACTTAGTGAAGTCTGATTTCCCAGATTAATCAATGACCCCTATTTCCTCAACAAGAGACAAAAAGAGGGTAGATTGAAAACGAGGAGTTAACCCAGTGATACTGTAACGGAAGTTCAATGAACGATCCGTGGGGCTTTGATCAGTCCGTGACTGACTGATCGATGCTGACTGGCGTCAAGCTTTCGATAATACTGAGTTACTGACTTGTTTGAATCTTCGCAACGCATACCGCTTTTTTGATAACTGATTCTTTCTGGTACCATAAACTGAGATTTAGTCAAACACTAATCCTTTGGAATTTTGTCGCTCTTTTTTGCCTGAGTATGCTACCTTTATTTCGTTTTCGCGGAAGACCATAATAGCATAGTTCCTGATGCCATTTGTCATTTCACCTAGGGTTTGATTGTGCAGTAGACTACAAATGCGGTCGGCCATGGACATGGACGATCTTTTCTGAATGGAAGCCGCCAATATGTAACTTATGAAAGTGATGAATCTGGGATCCAACTGCCTAGTGTTTGATACATTTTGACGCTGATTATTTCAATTTCGAGGGCAACTAACGAAATGTAGGATTATCCAAGAAATATGAAGCCTTCATGCTTGCTGACAGACCGTATTAAAATAAGACTTGCATTTTATCATATGTGCCCTATTGCGGGTAGATAAGGAATGTAGACAACAAATTTTCAGTGATATGGTATTGGAGATGACGTAAAACGAAGAAACAGTCTACGTTACTTATTGCACTAAAGCTAGACAGTACAGGTTTAAGGAGTTTTGTGAAAAGAAAAATAATGTTGGGAAATGTCTGGGAAATTTCAGGGTAAATTTGTCGTTTCTGGATAACATTGTAAAAAAGACAGTAGAAAATCAACAGGTTCTGCTATTTTAAACACAGAGACTTTGGATCAAGGTTACTGTGATACGGATGGCTGAAGAGATCAGATGCCCGTCCGAAAATACGACTTTTCCTTGTCCTGGAACGATTTAGAGTTACTTGAGCCGGTGAACACCATAGAAAACATCCTCGGGCTACATAGTTTTGTAGCACAAATTTGATTGGTAATTCTAGTTAAAGATTAAGTTAGGACGGCAGGTGAATTGTTTCAGCAATGTAAAACTCAAATTATCGTTGAGAAATGCTGCAAGCAGTGCACTTTTTGTCCTCGTTTGGAACCAACGACAACGTAGCCTGCCCTTGAAAGCAATAATCTCTAACAGATAATCCACATCCGTAGATTGTTATTAAATTGTTCCATGCACTTTGAACCAGAGAATTTCGATAATATGCAGAAGTCGATTACTGTGAGCAGCAGGCAGGTGCCTTGCAAAAACCAACGATGGACAGATTCTGCATCATGTGGAATTGTAGTTTTACAACCCACTGACAGCCATCCTAGTTAGATTTTTCTCGGTGGACTTTGATTTTCATTCTTTTCTGCTGGATTAGATTCGCAGTTCAGGAGAGACCAAAGAGCACGGACGATGTCTCCAACTCAGATTAAACAGCTGCAAATTGCTTTCACATAATTTAGTTTCCAATTCGCCTTGGGAACGCATTAAAATTGACTTCTTCCACTTCAAAATTTCCGGTCCAGCTTGTTACTGCTGGTCAAACTAGTCAGTTTGGGAGGGATTTTACTTTAGAACTAAATATGTTTAGCTTTGATCCGGATTCAGGACGCGACGAAGTAACAGCTAATGCTCTCTAAGAAAATCAGCTATCTTTTTGTTTTTCAAGTGTATGAAGATGCAGGCCAGAAAGTGGTCTGAAACCTAGTTGATTTCCTAAATTGTGCAAAATTAGGACGAGTGCAATAAAAAGATCATTTGCATATGACACCATTTCAGTTCTCAAATAGCTCTATCTTGATCTGGAGAAATACGGTGTAACCTGCTTTTATGTTCTATTTTCTTGAAACCTACATCCTAAAACCAAAACAGCTGAAATGAGCTAAATTTGCCTAAGTGTTATTCTCATTGTTGTAAAATCATGATGTTGGATTGTCCGTTTCAAAATTCATAAATAAACCTAATTGTACGCTTCTGCAGTTCATCTGGGAGGCGATTTTCTGCTAACTGGGGAATTCTTGGCGTGGATCATAAGTCAGAAATTACGCTTGTGCCAGGGGTCATTTTGTACTTAGTCTTACCCTTTCAGTTTTGTGGTTGGCCTGAATTCAGTATTCATGTTGGAGATGGTCGATTATCAATTTAGCTATTGACGGTTCTAGTGAATAGAGCAACCTGATTACAGTTGGATGCCTAAAGGTGCAAAAGCGAAACATAAATCTTTCCTTAAAATAGAGGCACACAGTTAGGCCATAACCTTAATGAGTGAATGATTATTTCCGGTGGCTCAGGTAAGCAGGTTTCAGCTCGGCTGCGGTCTTCTAAGTGTAGTCGAGAGTAGGTGTATCGGGCTTCGAGCAGCCCCTTCTTTCTGAACGGTTCAAAACCACCGTGCGTCTGTAGTTCCTCGTGTTGATGAGGTTCTACCCTGTGTCTGCATGCGGCAGAAATGGTCACAATGCCCTAAGAGGACAGAATAGAAAGCCCTGCACTATCCACCGGGTTGACTGATCCTGGGGGAACTCGGAACATCCGGCCATTGATTGCTAGCATTTGTGCTTATTGGGCCTAGTGCACACCTCAAACTAATTAGAAGGCAAATAAAATAAGTAAGCAGCCACGAGGTTGTAGTACGCTTTGAGAAACTCAGATCGTGCAACTGCCTTGCAGGGTGGACCATTTAAGCAACAATTGGGGAAAACGACACCTAATTAATATTGTGACAAAACGGATCAAATCGAGGGTCTATGATTCGTGGCTTGAAAGTTTCACAGTGCTTGATTCATTTGTCCTATTGTTTTACCCAATAGCCATGATTGTTGCGACATGATAAGTAAACGGGCTCATTCCTTAATTATACGTAACATTTTTTTATTTGTACTACGAGGGAAAAAAGGCGAATAATTAATCTGAGCATTGAGTTAGTTTCGGAATTCTGTGCAGATTTGATTGTTAACCGCGCACGCACACACACACACAGTAGCACTAAACATCCTGTGTTGGCTTGCACTAATTCAACGCAATCCCACGCACCTTGCCAATTGAATGGTGATGAAAATCATCGGTCGCTCATTCATACAGTAGTAGGTTCATATGAAGAAGAGGGGTCTTCATAAGACTACTGGTACTACAGCGGCCAAAGTCGTAAATTTAATCTTTCATATTTTTCGCATTCGAATCGCAAACGATGGTGTAGACTAGAACTGTTCAATTGTGTGGCCACCCTGACTAATACTAGACGCGGCAAGGAAAATTAAGAAGGAATGGACAACGATGCTGTTCTATCCTTTCTAATGTTTGCATTTCATTCTGAGTGCGAATTCGGCGGTTGGATCTTGACTTTCGAACTTTTGTCGGCAATGCTGGACGTAGCTTGTTGTATATCTTAATGGCGACAGAAAATCAAGAATACAAATATGATAGACGAACAATAGAAATTGAGTGAATGCAGGAAGCATAATGGATCTTGCATAAAACGTAGTCTATCTCTAAGAGATGGACTGTGAGGTATAACTCATGTTTTATTAATAAGTCCAATGGATATGTGGAAGTCACGTGAGCATTTTACAACGCGAATACGCTTACGGTTCGAAAATACTTCCTGAAGTAACACGAGTTGAACATGAGCCATGCTGAGGAAAGTAACTTTGTGTGCCGTTTTGTTCATGAACAATGAACTGTGTATAAGTAGTATTTAGGCAACATTTTCACAAGCCCCTCTAGATATCTGATACTAGAATTGCATTTGAACTGAGTTGGGGTAGAATAAGTTCACCAATGTGATTCCTCGAAATAAATGCATTGATGAGTCGACGACTACATCCAAACATAATAATAATAATAATATATATAATAAAACAATACACTTTAGGCTAGCCTCCGCGGATGGTTGTTCGGCTTGTCTTAAAGATGATCAGTCTCTCATAAGTTGAACGCCAAACTTAGAAATCAGAAACCAAAAACATGGATTTCGACGAATGCGGATTTCCGAAACCTCTGAAATACCTGTTTCATTCGTGAGTGAACATATGAGCTATGCACATTCAAAATTTAAACAAGACTCAAATGCCCATCTATCGGTGGCATGCACACATGGAAACAACAGAAAAAGAAGGCATGCGTGATAAAACGTTTGAATCACAAAACTATGGTTTATGGAAAGGTTCTGTCATCCATACCCATGCTTCTTCTGTTGTAAACGCTTGCAGATCAATTAAACTTGATTCAGACACTCACATTAGGACCAGATTTAACGCCCAACTTGGTGTGTTAGCAATGAGTACAATTATGAAGGATGCTGATAATGACCAATTTTTCATAAAGTGACCCGAGATTTACCAATGCATGGCCTCTCATGTAGCGTAGAGTTTGTTTTATGAATGACCATCAATCCAAATCATCAGCTTTGTTGAAAGGCTGGTCTCTTATGAGTTTTCTGAGTGTAGTTGGCGCAATTTTTCGAATTACACCAAAAATGTTTTCTAGGCAGAGCCTGATAATAAACTTTTCAAATTCTGGCTAGTCGATTCAAAACGGACATTTCACACATAAAACAGAAAATCTGAACATCAATTAGTCCTTCACATAGAATGAAGTTAATTACGCAAGTTCGAAATTAACAGGTAGTTTTGAAATGCCTACGGCAAGCTTGGATTTACACCAGTTGATTAATGCGATTTTTTTATTATTAGTGAAGCTGGAAGTTTTAAGTATGTCAAAGATTATAAAACTTTCGATTTCATTTGTGGCTTGCAATCAAATAAACAACCAGAATAAAGCCGCAACTAATGGAGGGTTGCCGCGACGTCGAGATCACCTGCGCGGGGAGCATTTGAAACCCCAACGTCCATGTTATGGCGCCGTGATCATGACCGTTCGACCAACACCGAAATGAGTCAGCGGGACATCAAAATCTGATAAGATTTGTCGAAAACTGTTATTGTTGTGGTGCGTGGTATTCCGACGATTATGCTCCATGTTTTAACTTCCTGATCGGCTGACATTTCCCTATGTTCTCCGTAGCACCTTTTGCGTTGAATTATCTGAACATCTCAAGTTAACGACTATTTCTGACGTTATGAGGTCAAGCAAATCACTATCGTTGTAATCAACTAGCACACATTCCAAAATATAAGTTCTTATTCGATAAATCAGCCTTCTGACACAAATACTAATTTTGTTCCACACTAAATTTAACTAAGTGGGTCAACATATCGTTACATTTGACTGACCAGGAATGCCAGGATTAATTTCACGATGTTGTCATCTGTACCAGTTAGCTGGATCAATGAAATTAGATATTGCTGAAATCGTGACATATTTTACCTCTGTTAAAATAACCACGGTCGATAAAGGGGAGTGACTTTACCGGATAATTGTGCGGCGGAGTAAAAAGGGATGAGGGAGTAAACAAGTAACCGGCTTAATGCTCAAATTATGGGTCGTTTGTGGAGTGACTAACGTAGGTTTTTTAATTTATGCATTTCTTGCAATTAATAGCTTCAAGCTACACATGAAGATTTACGCCCCACGTATCGGGTGATTCAGGCCAATAGTTACTGCTAGTTTCGTAAAGGACACAAAGACCTTGAAAGTAGTAATCAGAAGTTTCTCCATATCGTTGAGAAATATGCTAATCTGTTTGGAGATAAAGCTACTTCGTTATCTTCCTAATGTGGACAATTGATTACCCAAGCGTGAACTGACGGTACTGAGTAAGTTTAGCAAGAGAAGCCAGTGGCTGTCTCACTTCGGCATTGCAGCTATGTCTGGTGCTGCCATAAATTGATTGCGTAGAATAGTTAACTAATCCCCGTGGAACGTGAATCAAATAAGTTTGATATGTTAGGATCAGTAGCAACTTTGTGAATGAATGTTTGCAGTTTGTGAGCTGCCCAAAGCTTTTGCACTGGAAATTTTAAGGTCAATCATGCTGAAAGTCCTTTGAGATTAACTACCTTCAGTTATGTAAATATAAGTCAAATCAGTGCGCGCACAGTCGTAAAGCAGTCCCAAGATTTATTCAAGAAACGCTCATATTACAACAAAATTTTGGAATCGTATGTACCACCCAAATCGCTCGGGCTGCTCGGTAGCTGACCGGACTGTATATATCCGTTGATTTATTGTTCTTGAAGATGCACCACAGGTTCTCGTGATTCTCTTCATAGTGCTTCAACGAAACTTTAGTTCACGGACATTACTCTTGTGACGCATCTTCCTCCACATACATTTCTCTCGTGGTCATCACAATTTATGGACGTCACGCGAAATGATCGCTCCAACAAAACATATGCGATCGAATAAAATTAAAATGGATGATTCGCAAGGGAACGCTTGATTGTAACATATTTCTGATGGAATAACGTGCTTGTATCAAATCCCCTCATTCTGGATTGGAGTCGTTGTCGAGGCAAATAGACGTGTGCGAATGTTTATCTTTAACTAGGATGACAGGTATGCACGACACTTTTATGGT
Organism: Fasciolopsis buskii; assembly: GCA_008360955.1. NCBI lineage: Eukaryota > Metazoa > Platyhelminthes > Trematoda > Plagiorchiida > Fasciolidae > Fasciolopsis > Fasciolopsis buskii. The sequence goes on along the minus strand of LUCM01010182.1, from coordinate 66,262 downwards.
GTCCACTTGTTGCGCGATTGTGGATACTGAATAATAAGCCTCTTTTTGGACAAATTGCTTTCCCCATTTCTCATTCGAGTCGGTTGGCAGATGGTGTTCAAGAAACGTGCCAGTAGGTTACAAATAAAAACCTTGATTACTTAAATTTCGCGTGCTCAACTTCACCGCTGCTTGATGGACTTAGAAACATTTTACGACAGACTTTTATCATCTAGTCATTGCAGCTTGCCTGCTGATTGTCATGTTTCTGAAACCGCTTCTAAGTTGTGTAGTTTCACTCAGATCAGACCGTCCTAAATTGGCTACTCAAATCTATAGTCATATAGCTTGAAGTGAATGTGGTAAAAATGGAAGAATGCGATTTTGACCGGAATTTGGCTTTAGATACTGTGTGAAATGACTGGGGAGCTCCAACACCCACAAATGATGCTGCTGAACACTCCGGAGCATGAAACCTGTATATCGAAGAGTTCGTCAATAAATTGCTGTCTTGGCGATGCTTGAAAATTTATCTCTTCTGAAAGTCGTTCACTGGTTAGATTAATTGTGTCCAGCGTAATGTATATTTCAATGCCTTATCACATTTTTTTACCAACCTGCCTAGAAAGTTTTAAACACTACTTTGTACAAATGTCATATTAGAAACCAACAAATTTTCTCTAATTTCGCACTTGTTGATATTGATAGTGATTCATAGTTAATCTTCCTTCTAACCTTCCCAAGAAACTTCCCTAAACCCCCTGTCTTTTGCTTGATATATTTTTATGCATAAAATTAAAACTTTTCCCGACTAGTTCATCACTACTATCAGCATTCATCTCGCTTCAAAAGACTGCTGGTGAACTTACGAAATAGCTGTTCCAATGCATATGTTCTCTTCCGCTGAAAATATCGATTTTTGGTTTATCCAAGTGTAGAGAGTTTCGCTTCTGATCCTCAAGCTCAGCTGATTCAGATTCCTGAGGAAACCAATTCTCCCACTGAATAATTGATGCATCAGCAACCAGCGAATAATCTACCGTCTATTCGCTCTATTTCATCGGCGCAAAAGAGTAGAAGTTTAATTTTTCTCTACACGTCCGACTTAACTTTGTATTGGTCTTAAAAGATATTTCCTTGGTTGGGTAAGGATTTAAAGACAAACTAACAGACTCGACTAATCTGCTATCAGTCTCGGGTCGGACATTTTTCTGGCCCACTTTTTATGTCTCTCCTCGACGCGCTGAGAAACTGAGTTCTGATGGGAGGTGTTGAAGCGAATTCCCCTATTGATTAATGTGCATACAAAACCACTCCATTTACGTAGCCTATTTAGGTTCGCTAAAAATCCGTCTCCAGAGAAAGCAAACAAGGCAGCAAAAGTAACGAAAGAAGCTTCATTTCGACTGCGTCCTGCTCTGACCAATAAGGTCACACATGAAAAAAAACAGAAAACGTTAACGCCAGAATACGGAAGAAAGCCGTTTATTGGGTCGATGGGTTAATGAGACATTTTGAGAGTGAAAAGTGAGGTTGATATTCTAAAAATGAATGTAGGGGGAAAGGTATGATGTGTAAGCTGAATCGAAATTTACAGCTTTAGGACGAAATGGTCAAAAGGCGGATGCGCACTAAGGGCACAAATTGTTCAAATGGTTACTGAAATAATCCTGGATAGAATTGGAGGATACTGCGAAGACTGTAATTCAGTGACGGTCTGACAATCTTGATTGCTAAATACATGTAGGAAACAATGAAGCAAAATAAATTGGTCGACATACATGGCCATTTCATCACCATCCCAAGGGCTATTCGATCAAACATCTGCTCTAATTGTTAGCTTTGTCTACTCTAGACAGTTTTTCTGAATCCTTTGGATAAACTCAGATTCTTTTTCTATAGGCAAATCAGATTGTGCGGAAATGCAGAGTAACAATAATGCATAGTTTCGATTTCAGTTGCTCAAATCAGTGCATTTGTTCCACCTAACTGTCAGCTGGAATTTTAAATATCAGTGGCCTAAGTAGGACAGTGAAGGCAAGTGTTTCGTCTTTTCAATAATAACTGAATTGTGCATTCTGACGTGTATTTCGCGAACCTTAGGCTAGATTATTTCTTCTATCCTTATGATCCCTAGTGGGAACATTTTATGGTCTACTAACAAAGATTTAAGAATAAATGGTCAGCAACAGTGACATAAAGGGGAAAACGACTCATTAAAACTCCCTGAAACCATGAAAACCTGGATTTTTTCACATTTTCCTTTTACAGATAATGGTTGTTTGATTGCGTGATTAACGGTTCAAAAGGCAGCGAAAATTACCGACCTGTTGGAATGAATTCATTACAGTTCACCAATAACTGTATCCTTTCGTTAGCAGCAACGGTCCGACTGACAGTGAACCAATCGCTTGCTTTTCTCTCTCATCACATGACACGAATTCAGGTGAGTGCCGTCTGATTGGTCGTTTTTGGGGGATAGAAAATTTCCTCTCCGAATGTCTGCGCCACGAGGTAGCCAACCATTAGTTGACTGTCTTCGGTCAACAGTTAGTATGTCGCCACTGACAAATGCGTGGTCCATACCCGGCTATATTTTACCGTGCACTGTTCGATACAGTTGAGTAGCTCCACATTCATGCTATAGTTTCGATCCTTCTGCCGGATTCATTTTGCTGAGAATGGGTAAGTTCAAAAAATGTTCATTTTATTTGTCTGTTTAAAATCGAAGAATTAAGCCAATTTGTTTCCACTATCATGATCATGAAACAAAGAAGCCGGCCGTGACAACATAATAAATCTATCGCTTATCATATTACTATTGTTTCCTGCACAGCTCCTCTGGTATAGTCAACAGCAAAACTAACCGGTAACGTCAATGATCCCTACATAGCAACAAAAGGAATATGAGTTGGTTTTCAGCAGGTATACTACTTTCAGCTTAAGACAGAATATCAGCATTGCACGCTGATGATACAAGGCTAACCGGAGATGGAAAAATGAGATCCGAAAGCCAAGATCCGTTACTGGAGCGTCATAGAGATATCGCGTCCTTAAATGTTTGATGAGTCACACCAGAAAAGGAGTACTCTTCGAATTTCGCGTCTTGTCTATCTTTGAACGATAAGCATTAACCAATTAAAATACCCATCTCCTTACTAATCAGACTAAATTACCTTTAACGTTCAAGTACAGATGCGCGTGGCATCGACCTTGCATTTCTGTGCTTGGCTATCTCCTATCCGATGCAGATTTGACTTTGTTAAAAACAGAAAACTAAGCGAAAGTTTACTGATTTCTATGAATATACACATAATGAGGGAAAGAAAGTGCACGTAACAAGATCAAACAATTCCTTAACTCTTCTTAGCCGGAAACAAAAAGAGAAAATTGTTTGTGTGATTCAATAGTATCAATACAGTGAACTGAGGTAGAATAAAAATTTCTGCGATTTAATTAAGAAGTTGTGATAAACAGAGTAGATTATTTGGGTTAATTTGAAGGCACGCACACACACACACACACACACACACTCGATATCAATCTTTGGTTTGCATTGCTCAAGCCTATTGATTCAGAGCAGTTGTACCTCAGAACAGGGTTGAAAACCTATTGATTACAATTACTTGGAAACCGAATGGAATTGATGAAAGGAAAATGTATGCGCGGAACTTGGGGCAGAAATCCTCACCGCCACCTCGGAATTATTGTTCAAGTAGCTGGATACTGTATGACCGTTTAGTTTATGTTCGCTTAGGCTGGGTTAAAAAAACTGAGTGAACTGGCATAGATGGGCCATAAAGGTGTCCGCCTGAAAATAAATCAAATTGAACGGACGATTATCAAATGAAAGGGTGATATTTTGGTTAGAGAACGGACAGTTTGCAGCTGCTTATGTATAATTGACTAAAATTCCGTGACATCTAATTTGTAGATATATGCCTTGGAAAAGTTTGATTATAATAGCCAGTACCTCGGGTTGTTAAAAAAATTTCAACTTATTCTCATAGAAAAACAAATCCGGACATTATGCTGGTTCACAGTTTCCAGACAACGAGTTCGTTCAGCGAAATAAATATTGCCACTGACTACCAACACAGGTATAGCGAGTGTAGTAGTGAAAAACTCAATTTGATGCTAATTTATTTCAATGTGGCGAAACTGTGACCGCCTCACAAAATTACCTACGTCTCCTAGTGCCATTTTTGACTACGAACACTCGAGACATCGCAGTGGAAAAATCGGTCATTTGTAATTTCAATCCCTTCCGAGGTGACAGCCGATTGCATCATGGTTTGCCTCTTCTCGCAACGGACTATCAACAGATACAGATCCATAGAAAACCATTAGAATTGTAAACGCGTCGCTCACCAGGATGGATTGTGTGTTCACTTTGGTTGCGAGGCCTGATGGATTTCCCTATCACATGCTTGACTGTAATTCAAGCTGTTTCGGTGAGGTTTATAAAATTAAGTATTTTCCACGTGAATCTGGTGAGCCATTATGTCGGAATCAACTAGAAATGGAATGACTTAGATTTATAGTCGAGGTACAAATCACGAAGTGCTAAAGACCATTCAGCAGACAAAATTGTCACCTGCGTAGTCCTCTCACAGTAGTATGAAACAGGGCTATTCGGAATTTCCAAGCAGCCATAAGGCCGCCTATCTATTAATAAGTTAGAGTTCATGTGTAGGCGGGAGAATTTTTTGTTCGTAGTAGGCGTAGATTCGAGGCACAACTTTTAAAATACACAAGGACGCAATAGATCCTGTATACTAAGAATGGAATGTAAAATCTCTCTGACTGCTTTGTTTCTGGTCTCCAAATTTCTCCTCGTTAGACTGATGATCTAAAATGGGTCCTCAGCAAAATATTAAAATGAACGGACTTGGGCCACGAATAGGAAAAATGCTGTGTATGAAAGAATTCGCCTTTTCGCTTACATATAATACCCATAACAATCGTCACGCAAGACTATAGGTCGCTTCCCGAGGACGAGCTAAAATTCGCCGAACGACAGTTGCGTTAAGAGAAGCGTAATATAATATATATAATATATATTAATATAATATAATATAATATAATATAAATTAGCAAGTGTCACAGCAGACCAAACTGCTTACAAATATGACTTACTTATCCTTGAAATTTAGCCATATCCATTCATTGAAAGGGTATTCCATTATGGTGATCACTATCCAGGAACCGAAATTACCTTGGTCTAGGCTGAATAATGCAGACGGCTTATATGTGCTTTCTTAAAGCTTAGTTCATCTCATTGTTGTCGATAAAGAGCACTTACTAAGCAGAATAGAGATTTTAACCTATACTGCATACTTGTAAAGTCCCTCAATAAAAACAACTCACTTTGACCTCAGCATAATTAATTTACCGATACACCTGTTAGGAATATCAACGCGGGATACGGCTACAGACAGTCAGCTTAGTAAACGCCAACTGGAATGAGAGACTTTCTCATATTTGAGACCAGCACCTTCGGTAGGATAGATAAAGAACTGAAACAATCATCTTTCGGCCTTTTTACCGTAAGTCAAACAAATACTACTCAGTAGCAGATGGTTTTAGGTGCAATTGTCGGCCATTCTCATTTAGCCTCCAAGGGCCAAGAATTGACCAATTTCTTGACGGGATAAGCGTTCTTCCTTCTTGGCCCAGTATAGGGCCATGGCAGTTTTACATAAACTTTGTTCACCGCTCCAAGCGTTTAATGTTTTACTTGCTTATGTCTTGGTCATCGGTAGAACTGTAGAGCGGGAGAAATCCGGCCTTGCTTTGGAAAATTCACACGTGTCTTGCATTCCGGCCAATCGATAGTTTGCACCGGTTAGGTTATTTACAAATAACCCAAGGTAACGTGGACACGGATATCCCTTTGATGCTACCTATTCGGTGCATCACGAGAAATTGGATGACAAATTATTCCGAATTCGGGCAAAATTCACCATGAAAATAAAACCATTTTCAAAACCCGTAAGCAACGTAGAATCGATCCAGGCAAAATAAATCAACCGGAACACTGACGAGAATGTTGGGAAAGAGCTTTTAATGAACCAAGAGTCTTAGAGGTGATCTAGCACAAACCATTGTTTACATATCACGAAATATTTGCCCATTCATCAATATCTTTGGTCAGGATGCAGTATTAGATTATGATTCCTTCATGTTCTATGAAGCTACTTTTCCACAAATATTGGCGTGCATTTGTGCGTTGATGTAACTGAATTCTGGGTACGAGAATAGCTAAACTCACCGAAGACTTCTGCGTCACAGTTGTAATGAGTGTGCAATGAAAATGAATGCAATAGTAATTAGTCTTCAAAAATCGGGTAGAAGGATTTCGCAGCTGGGATTCACATCCAATCTAGCCGGTATCTTGTCCATGGTTGACAAGTTAGATGCGAGCCAAATCCGCAATAGTGAGTTTTTATAATTGTTAGTGTTGGAGGTAGTCTGATGGAGACTAGCCGGCCGTTTGTGTGGTGATTACGGAAATACGAGCCGCAGTGAAATGTTCATTATTCTTCTAAAATTCTCTGTGGACTTACTTGCCGCATGATTTGGTCTCTGCACCAATGAGTTTAAAGGTCTTTTTGCTAGAACACTAGAGACCTGATTCTTGGGAACAAAAACTGCACGACAAATTATTAAAATTTCGCTATGGTAGGTCAGGAAACTCCGTGATATGAAAGTAACAGTTAGTTCAGAAATCACACTGGCAAACATTTATGAGAAATTTGGGCTCCAAATCTAAAAGCCATTTCCGTAGGCGAAAGTGAGCGAGCAGCCGCATTAGTGAAATTAGGCATGAATTACTTTTATTGATGGTTTCCATGTAGGACGATTTCCAAGTATTCCGGCGATATAAATGCAAAGAAAGAGAAAACAGTCATTATTAATTGCATAATCTCCAGAATTTCTATCAGTAGATTCTGAAACAATCGTTATCTAAGAAAATTCACCTTGTTCAAATGGACGTGGAGAAGCAACCGCGTTTGGGTAGTTGCTTGTGCAACTAAATAAACAATCAACTCAAAAGAAGAAATTAGGTAATAAAAGTAAATTTTCATGGATCTTCGCATGATCACTTGAAAACGTACTGACACTTCTACATGTTGTGTCCAACTACAGTATGTTGGTGGTCCTGTAGATTGAAAATACTCGACCGTTGACCTCGAAAGACACTATCCTTGAGTACTATTGTCTGTGAAGTCGAGAACTTTTGAAGCGTAATGAAAAATTGACAAATCAAACAAATGAACACTACGGGATACCTTGGAGAAACCAGAACCGGGCAAGAAAAGACAAAACTAAGATACCCGTCAAAGTAAAAACAGTTCTTCATCTAATTAACAGGACAAGAAAGTTGTGACAGGTTTCAGGCATTAATTTGAGATCCAGCAAAGATTCCTTATTCATTCAGGTTTTTTGTTTTGCGGTCTACCGTAATGAACTGCACGGTGGATTACTCTATCAAACTTGTCTGAACCGATTTTAGCTAGGAAAAATATCAAACCGTTATGAGCAAAGACAATGATAGATGCAGTGATGTCATCGGTAACGTTTATGGTCTATCATTGCCTGGAGGATGCCAAACGGTGAGAACTGGAACTTCAAAACTTCCACCGCGAATTCGACGAAGTTCAGTAAATCTGAGTGCTTATAATTGAGGCCAGTTAACATCATGCTAGGTGTCTGAACTTGGCAATTTTTCCCTGTAAACTGTCAATTGATAAGATTAATATTCCAAATGCTTAATCTTTAAAAGTTCAGAGAGGGAAAATGATCTGCGAAGGTATATGTTAACATGAAATTATCATTCAGTGAACGGAAAACATTCAAAACAGGAAATCCCCCCAACGGTTCACTTTCTCCGTATTGCAAAACATATATGCAAGGGATGCCTTAAGATCGATCTAATGTCTGGTGCGCCCGATCAGTGTGCCGTTAAGTATTGGTTCGTTTTAAGTTGATATGTGGAGTAGCACGAGAATGCTTTGATATCTGCCTTATCGAAATATGTCCAAGTTAGTTGAGGATACTAGACGAAACGGTGAGAATCAGCCGCCTCTTTAGTGGCTGATTCATTCGGATTTAGGAATGTGAACGTCTAGAACACTGAATAAATAAACGGAAATCCTAATTCTGTACACCATATACGCGTAAATTGTACCTTCTACGATTTCTGACCCTGATTGTGCGACCGAAAACTGTACGCTCTGATCATTTTTAATGATTGTTTTACCACTAGGTAAGGACCGTTTGTTCCGCATTCTAACTTGAAGAAATGATCTCTCTCAGAAGTGACTAACTTTACTACTATATCTCAACAAAACTCCTGGTCTACAGATTGCATGCACCGAACGGAATTTTTGATTAACTGCCATATTTAGGTGCAGGCTTATCGAGTAGAACGGGACGAGAATGAGAACGACTTTATCTAGTTTATACTGCAACTACTGTCAACCTACGCCATCTTTTTGAAGTTGTTCCCAAATGAATCGCTTGCATTTGAATTTTTATTACATTGCCCTTCTTCTGTCTGTAAAACCATCAAGAACTAAATCCGAGTACTTTAACAATGCGCACAAAACGGATACTATTCAAAATACATGGCGGAAATTTAACAACAGTCAGCAAGAAATTTTGCACATTGCAGTTACTATTTATTTCTACATGTCTGTCCTTCAGTTTTCTCGTTGTTTAGAAGTCTGATCATGTGAATATTTAATACGTTGCCGATCTCACTCTATTCGTGCACAAACTGAGAAAGATGGACGAAACGGGACGAAAGCCATTTGGTTTCCGCATGGACTGAGAAGACCAAGTTGATTCGTTAAATTCCTGTTTTTTGCCGTATAAAGCAGTCTGAGACGTTCATCCTTTTTGTAGTATACAAGAATTCCTTTGCTACCCAAGAATTTCCAGAGAAAGACAAGGCTGGTTGGTTGAAATTTGTGCTGTCAAACTCGCCTACTGTTTTGTTGCAAAGATGAGTATATTGCTCAAAATTGATCTGATTGCTTAGGATAGCCGTACTTTCGTGTATTGCGTAAACAATGGTTAATTATCGTTAAGTGGCTTAGGACCGGGAGGAAAAAGAGACGGAGGAGCACCAGATACTGGGGATTCTACCACTGCACATTCTCATCGGTAATTCAAGATCTACGGATGTGAATATTCATCTATTAAACTATGTGGAATAAGCTATGCTTGGCTCATTTCGAATTGAATATAGGTGATCAAGTGGATTAAGCATCTGTCACGGAGTGGGTCAGAGTTTCGAATTCCAGATCTGCCGGTCACTTCGGTGGCAGACGGAAACTCGCTGTTGCTCGGCTCGTTACAATTCCTGACCTAGTTCAACCTTATGTAGTTCTATGCCACTCCAAGCCTACGGGCCACGGTGGTGGTATTGTAATAAACTGGCACATGTGACCTAAAACCTATCGCTAGGGAGCTAATTTGACAAAAGCTTTTGGCACCGCGAAATGACAACTTGATTTGTACTACTGGCAAACGACTTTACTCTGCTCTTCACACTGGTTTCTACTCGTTCTTCGGGATAGTTCCAAGAATCAAGTTTTGTTTTGTTATTACTTGACAGATTCGTATCGAGCAGGTGTTGAAGCAGCTTTCTTCAAAAATGCTTTCCTGAGTGTAAGTCATTCATCCTTATGCATTCGATTCTCTTTAGCCTCGACGGTTTTGCCAATTAGCGCTTATTGTAAAGAACCTGTTACCAGTCATCGTTGCCGATGGGCGCCAGCTTAAATGCGATCTATCAGCTATCATAATGAAACAATACAATTCACGCATGAATGATTGAGTCCAACTTTAATTGCAGCGGTTAGTTTGATGCTATTCCTGATGAACAAAGAAAATGAGTGAATGAATTGTAGTCTGCCAGTAAACTTTTGTTTTCTGCAGTGATTGATTATGCCCAAAGTGACAGCTAAGTTAATGGGTATCCATATCAAACGTCTCACTTAGGGATGATAATGACAGCAGCAGCATGATCAGAAAAACGGTTGAAAAAAGCACGGCTACCGAGAACAGAAATTGCTCGCATTTTAAGAAAGCCTGCGAATGCAGGATTGGGTAATAAGGAAACACGTTACGTTTTCAGGAAGAATCAGAAAGTTAAAATGTGCAAATGACAAGTAACTTGCATGCTTGGACAAAATAGCGAAACTAGATCATGAGTGTGTCCGCAACCATCGATTAATGTGACCGCAAGTACTCTGCTGTTTTGTCTCGCTTGCGGTGGGCCACAATTTGAAATTTGTCATTCAGCTACTAAAAGTTTGTTGGAACTTCGTGTGTGACCGTAGTCTTTAGGCATAGTCGAAAGGCGGACGGCAAACTTTTGACGCTGGGTAGCTGGCGGGTAATCAAATTCAGAGCTTTCGTGGCCGACTTTCAAGCCGCAATCTATGCTGCAGACGGTGGGAAGGAAACTATATGTAGTTGTAACTTAGATTGATTAGTACTGTTGCAAAGAACTAATTCTTCGGGTGTCGCAAATCATATTGAATGTGGATAGAGAACATTAAGAAGCCACAATAACAAAACCAGTGATGAATACGCGAAAAATGCCCAAGTGCAAACGTGTAATCAAGTTTTCCTAAAGAAGAATGCCATAGTCCGTCGGCTAATACTCGAAGCAATCCATACTCACTGCTACAAACCCATTTAATTAGACTGGCAAACTAAATGTCACCTCAACAATGCATTCGGCCTCCAAACTAATAGTCACAATATCAGTAGTTGGATCTCAAAATTAATTTCTTCATAGTCAACCAATGTTTACCAAAGTCAAAAACCTCTTCAATCTTGGCAAAATGATCCAAGGAGTTGTTCGTTGAAGCATGATCAATCTAAGATAACTTCGCTTTGCCGAAATATAAGTCCCTTTTCGAAATGTCAAGAATGTCCCACAAAGGTGCTCACATAACACAGTGTTATAGTTTGTGCCTCAGGATTTATAAGGGAGAAGATTGCTTGGTCAATGGTAATGCTGAAATCCATGATGCAAAACATGGAGGCTTGGCACAGGTTCTGCTTTTGTGTTGGGAACCATGAAAAGTGCACATTCACTCTTTTCCAAAAGGGAGACGTTAGAATACACGATTGTAAACTGCACACCTTAGTCACAAGACACTGATGGTTTGGTATCAACAGTAAAATAGTAGAAAACTTTTCACCTCTTTTTTCCGCCATGTTTTGCAAAACCAGAAGCCAGTGACAAAGTAGAATAGCAAGATAGTGGGCCCGTGGAATCCTCTTTAGCTTTGCACAATTTGTCCGTTTAATATTACTACTACCGCATGTTGTGCTTCCAACATGAACCCAACATCGTGAAAGCTGCTTGGAGTTGACGTCACATCTTTATTCTCGGTCTTAAACCTCTAGATGGTTGCTGCTTGCTGAATGATTAGAGGTTAGTCGAACATGCAAAGGATAGAAAGTTCTATCCACCATGATATGTGGTCATTCGGGTAAGATGTCAGTTACAAAACCAGAGTTTGTTTTTTTAACCAAAATGAAAATATTCTCTTGAAGATATCAATAAAGAGTTTTGCTTGTTATAGCAAATGCTATGATATATTAGCCTACCGAACGGAGGTATGGCGGACTGTTGAACTTAAGGCATCTACCATGGGTGACGTTGTCCACTTTATGTTTTAGCCCTGGAATTTTCTGATCAGTTGTGCATGTTTAAAGTGAAACAGTTTCACAGATTTGCAGTAGTAGGAGATTTGATGTGAACTTTCAAATGATTCGCCCTGAAGCGTCAGCATCCAATTTATCGCTGAAAACCATGGAAGCACCTTAGAGATTTTCACTCTTACTATGAATCGTCACCATTGCATATCCATCGCACTAGAACCGTTGAGACTCAGTCCGATTGGTGCATTGGCAAAAGGGATCGTTCCGGGTTTGCGTCACAATTAAGGCCTCGGTCCAAATGCAGTGTTCATAATTCCTACCAAGGATGGAACAGATGAATAGTGCTTCCATGATTTCCAATGATAAGTTGGATATTGACACTACATGAAAAGTTATTTTAATAATTTCACAAATCGCTGTACTACCCCCATGTATGACATAATAATTCTAGCCTTTTGAACTCCCGTTGGTTAGTACATCACAATGAGTTTTAGAGGGGCGTGTGCCATAATCCTTCAACCTCTTTAGGTCGAACCAACTTAAAGAAACACATTGACAAGGAGAAGGAATCATAAAAATTGTGGCACAGTTTTAGAGAGCGAATAAAGCATGAACCACTGGTGATCACTTAGACTAATCCTTTGCGCCCGAACAGTTGAGGGGTTCGGAATATAGCCATGTCGATCACTTTGTGACGGTAAAATCCGTTTGAAGTAAACCTGCTAGCTGACAAAATCAGTCTATTAAAATTTAATGTGAATTTTTTGCCACTCCCATATTTCGTGCCCTCTTTTTGATAATATCTGGAAAGCATTCGTCCTGTGATATGCTTATTCAATTATGCAAATATAAGGGCAACAAAATAGATGAGAAGATTATGAGGAACCCCCCAACCTAATCGAATGTCAACACTCCAACTCATTGGGTTCTATGAAACAGCAAATTAGTCTATAAATCAAGATTTATAAATTATGAGGTAGAATCTTTCGTGTTGTTTAATTTCTCGGATAGATTTTACCGGAACCCTTGTGAGGATAGATACAGTCTTCAGTTTGTGCAGGTGCTTTCGATCTTTCGATAATGGAGATATTTTATCAAAGGAAAAATTGAATATTCCTTTTGCTCTTTCTTTGAGAGGGTTTCGAGAGCCTTTATCGACTACCTTTTTTCAAGTTTTGCCCGGTGAAGTTATTGCCTTCATTTGTTAACAGCCAGCTCTAAATTATCCGGACAAACTGATTGATAATCAGTTTTCTCGCTGCGTACCTCGAGGCAGTGCGTCCCAATGATCTAATTAATTAATAGAGATGTCTTTAAAAGACAATACAACTTGGACCACGTTCATTGATTGTCCCAGGCTTTTTTGCCGGTCATTGATTCGACTTTGCATGCCTTCCGCTTAGGTCACGTGCCGCAGGGCTTTCGGTTTTCGACCTACAGTGTGCAGTCAGATAACACGATGTGAAGAATAGAGCCAAGTACTGATTCTAAAAACCGATGACAAGCTCACCAGATCTAAAATCTGCCCACAGATTAGTTGGTTTGTTTTACTGTACCTTTACCAAGATAGTGCTTCTGAATTGACTGGTCTAGCACACTACCTAATTTCATACGAATAGCTTAGATACAGAACTGAGTGCATCGATTTAATTATATTTTCTGCTGATTGCTTTGTTCATTTGTAGTCGCATAATGTACAGTTGACACTTTTAACTTTATGGTAATAATCTGTTGGCGGAGTAAACGGTGACTACCATTCGTGTACTTGGTCTTGGCTTTCGAAGGCCGTCAACTTCCCGATCCGTATTGAACAACCCGTGCACGAGAATCTCCCAAAATGACGTTAGGTAGAGGCGCAGATCACACAGGCATAGTAGAACTATTCGATGTTGGTGGAAAATTTCAGAAAACGTCATCATCCACTTAGTGTTGAGTTAACATGATTAACAGTTTTACCAACTTTATTGCAAAGCTGATTTACTTCACAGAGGATGGCATCACTTAACTATGTTGACTGAACTGCAGCAGCCACTCCGTAATCTTCTGAACTCACCACAGTCAAGTTATTTGTGTGCGTTTCACACACCGGAGTGTAAAGGTGATACTACAAACTAAACATTTTTTATGTAAGTATTTCCAGCTGCCTGAAGAGGCTGGGCGAAAATTTTACTGGCAGGAATGCATGCATGATGTGCTCTGCCACGGCGAACGCTTTTAAATTCGCAGATTACCATAGGTTTCTTAACAATTCGTCAGTCGAGAATCGCCGATGAATTCATTTCAAATGAAAATGCTTCAAGCCACAACAAAATATTCCTAGTTCATTTATAAATTGAACAGACTTTAAGAATGGGTGCTAAAAGCACACGGAATCGCACAACACCAAAAAACGGTACAACACACCCGGCATTTATACTTCAAGCTGACGCCAGGTGCGTTTACGAGACGACTCGTCCAGCTGTTCAAAATTTTTGTTTAGTGCTACATTAAACATCTAATCGTACGCTGTGACAGTGGGTGTATTTGATATCTGCTCTGCCTGTTTATGGACACTTTGTTTCCTCTTGTTTTAAAGTTGAATTATAGGAAACTGTTTCTGCTGCCATTCATTAACGATTTCGGCGAAAACGTAGCGTCAGTTTTAAGTTTATAAAAACAGGAAATCAATGGTGCCAAACGCAAATAAAGTAAGTAGCTACGCTAATGTGTACGCCCAAGCATTTGCCCACTCTGACGGCATGAAACAGCATTCGTGTGTCAATTCTTATTTGTCGAAACTGACGTTTTTTGCCTGATTGCATTTTCCTTCTTTTTTCCCCTTCCAGAGACCGAGCTGGAAGAAATTGAAAACCATATTGTGCGACACAAACCAGTTGGAATTAACACATTGCTCCGGAAAACTCAATTCTCACGAAAGGAGCTTCAGATTATGTATCAGGGATTTAAGCAGGTCAGTTTCGGCAACAATGAACTGGTTGTATTCTGTACACTTGTCGTTTGACTTAACAAGCATTTACAACACGCTATTCGTGAAAATCATATGTGGTTGTTGTTTTTTTGGTGTCGCAAAAAGTGATTCTCCCAATGGACAAAAAACCTTACACTTCCTCCAAAACTCATCTCTAATAACTGAAACTGAAAGCCAAAGAAGAGAAAATTCCATCACAAGAATGCTTTTAGTGTGAGAGTTTAACTGTACCCAGTAAGAAACACAGAATCCCTTCCAGCCGGATTAATTCGATGTTATTTTCAGTTTACATGAACAGTAACATCTATAGAATTTATCCATCTATGATAAGCCTTTTTCCGCTTTAGTTCACTATGGTGAGTGCCATGTGCTAGTGTAATTTCACGCGATTCCATTGATCCCTAAGTGAAATATCCGAACACCGCCCAGCAAGACCCCACAGCTCGTCTGCTGAACCACACAAAGGCGTGGGTTGCGTCCGCATTTGGTTTCGAGTCCCGTCGAGGTTGAAAACACCTGTTGATATCTGTCGATCGAAATTTCTGCACTTAGCAGTGCTTGTTTATGGCTGCTCTCTCTAATATAATCAGAATTATAAAGTGGTGTATTGATCAAGCGAACTAACTCAACGTTTAGTAGCTCCATTTATAACAAGAACCGTGACTCAACAATGCATGATAATTTTCTTTAATGGATGTTGTAATACACGAAAGACTCAGTCTCTGGCAGCACCGTGCAACTCGCCATACTGGGCACGCGGTGATCCGGTTCTGAAGCATCATCCATGCAATTAGTCTAGCCCTAGTTTTTGGGTTTTCATTATGTTGCGAATAATGCCGTCATTACCGTGAATTAGTTCCGTTTGCCAGTAGGAGCACAGTGATGCACTTCGCCAGATCTCGATTGTTTCAACGATTCAGTCAGGAATATTAAACGGTCACAAAAGGGAGCTTCTGATCCCCAGCATGCCCAAATAAAAGTTCCCAACCGACACATTGTGACCATGAGGGTCCCGATCAATAACACTTGTTTACACAGCGCAACAGTTGCTATGGTTTTAGCCCATTGTTCAATGTCCGATGTCCGCCTGCAGAAAGTGATGGATGATATGTGAACAGTTCCGTCACTGTGCTATTACTTCCCCGATGATAAAGCCCACGTATCGATTTTCTCATCAGGGATGATTACAAAATGCACTCGTTTTTCACGTGAAGATCTCAATTCATATGGCCTGCTACACCCCTGTATTCGGGGCCAATGCAAACGACAATCACCACAACGGAAGAAAGAAAATGAAATTGCTCCACTACCCAGATGTACTCACTCTGACGATGCCCACTTAAAAATTGGGACAGACAAATTGAAGAACGATAAAAAGATTGTCCGAAATGTTTAGCGATAATCGAATCCTGACCAACCATGACGGTAAAGACCAAAATGAGTCACAGTTCGTTCGTGTGTTTTATCACTTGCGACTCCATCGGCTCGCTCCCAACCAGCTTGATAATCATTTTGATGAAACAAAACCCACTCATCAAACTCAGTGATGCAGACTAAAAGTCTCGACTCCGGTAGATCCTCGGTTCATATTTCATATGGACCCACTCAGTCTGCCTTCTGCGTGACAGCCACACTGTCCAAGGCAAACGATGAGTTGAGCGGATGTTGACTTGGTAAAATGCTCGGCATTCAATGAGTCCAAACATCCCTCGAAAATACTGGGCCGATGAAACTATCAATTTGATTGCAGCATTGAAATAGGACTTACAACTGGAAATCTTGCGTTTAGCCTCAAACTACCAGGCTCTCGAATTGTATTTTGTTGACTTTGCATTGTCGTTTCCTAAAAATTAGCAACGCGTTTGGAATGCTCTATTTTTCGACGATTAAACATTTGCGCGACGAATCAGAATCACCAAATATGATCTGAAACGACTTTAATGTTTTTACCAAAGCAACTTCTGAGGTGGGTGAAAAACATCTGTACATCCACACGGTAGTGAATACCCACCAATCAAGTCATCCAGGTGGATGTGGAAGACTTGTTTCTGGCTATGCCGTAAATTTTGCTTTTGAAAAGACAAAAAATATCGAGTTTGGTTTTGCGGCACAAAATTTGGTGTGTGGGTCAAAATCCAATTACAAGCAAAATTCGACGGATTTCCAAGCGCGCTTACCCTGAACACCCGATAGAAATTTGGCGAAACGACCAAATTGCAAGCCAGAACTTTTAGGTCTTACTGAAGTTGTTCGGACGGATCATTCTTACGCTCGCGGTCTGTCCAGCTCGCGAATCCAGCGCTATCAACAAACATCTTGATCGTTATCATCATCATCACTAATATCAAGTGTCTACCTTGCTTTTGACGAGAGCAATACCATTCCCCGATCTTCTTCGGTTACTTTTTTCTTCCAAAGACATGACCTTTGGTGAAAATTGGTAAGTAAGGCAAATGATGAAAATCGTTGGCAATCCCGGGTTTTGTGGCAGCAACCGTATTTTTCTACTGAAAAGCTGGAACCCTTGAAGCCGTACGGTTCCCATTACGATTAGCTAAATTTGACTCAATCATTCCAGAAAGCAATAATGGCTTTAACAAAATGGAACAGGTTGAACAATAGACAAGTTGCATTTCGAGAGAGTGGATTCTGAAAGCACAAAAATCAAATCACTGAAGGTAATTTACACGTTTCAGTTCACTTCCTACCCAGTTTTATCTGCCAAGTACAATTCCCGGTTCCCATTGTTTTCTTCTAAGTCCGTCGTCTTTGGGAAGTTCATATATCTGGCTTCGTGTGGCATGTTTTTATGCACCAGCTGTTTTCAGACTGGTTTCAGTGCCTCAACCTAGATGATTAATTTGAAGTCCTTCAGACAGTGCGTCAGAATCCATTCTTTGGCAGATTCTGTTTATGCCCTGTGTCGTAATTCCGAGATACTTCGCAAACGGACAAATTTTGAAGTCAAGTCCGAGCTCATTGAACAATATCAGTTCTTTAATCCAATAGAAATTTGAAATCTACATTGGACGAAATCAGAGATCTAACAGAAATTAAAACAGACAGAAATGAGTGTAAAATCACTTCATTCCCCTGTTTAACTTCTTCGGCAATCTAGAAAACTGTCTGAAACTAATTTATGTGCAACTTTTACTTCTTCCTTTTACAGGAGTGTCCTGCGGGGACCCTAAATGAGGAAGTGTTCAAAGAAATTTATTGCAAGTTTTTTCCCCAAGGCGGTAAGTTGACCATAAGGAACGGTTCTAAGGTGTTTTCGTTTCCTGTTGCTAATCGTCTGTATTTTAACCGTCGAAAACGTGGCATGGTTAGCCCCTACTTGGTGAGATTTACGCCGTACACAGTCAAATGATCTTCGTAGTCTGGATGAAAGTGGAATATCATCTTGGCACATCCCTATAATGTTCCTCTGTTCTTTTGGAGTAATCATCCTGATCTCGCAAATGATTAGCCAAACAACTCAAGAAAATGTAATGCGCACTCTTCTGATGTTGGGTTATTGTGTCCAGTTAATCAGATAAAACATAAGGTTGCAACAGTTTTGCCGACTTACTTCGTTTGGTTTCGTTGCATGCCTACATAAGGTAAAGGGCGAACTAAGCTGAGTAAACAGTCCGAAGAAAGTAGGTCTGTAATCCACGGTGATCTAGCCCAAACGATGTCAGAAAATGCAGAATGGTCACGTTACAAATTTCCGCACACAAACGTGGCTCTCAGATTGAGGGCTTTGAATTCGCGGAACGACAGGAGTTTCACAACCTGATTGGGCATCTGAAATTTGAATTCCCCGGGCAGCCGAACACTACGATAAGGCAAAGTAGTCAGTGCGTCACAGATAAAGTATCATTGGCCAAATTACTCCCTGATGTGGATACAGTTTGAATCGTATTGGACTGTTCCTTGATCTAAGAAGAGTTTCCCATATGCTTCAGCACTTTTCACCAGAAATTAAAGCGAGGCACTTTGACATTTTTATGGTTAATAGAAATTTTCGACAGAGAACGAAGATCCTTAATGGGAGCAAGTGTTCCTGGATTATAAGTTTCCTTGCAAGTAGACAAATAATCAAGATTTCTCCGGAAACACGATCTGCTTACTGCGTCCAGGGAAATGGTACGGGAAATTAAAATTTGCCCTTTCTTACCCTATTCCTGAGAATTGTAATCGTTTTTTTCTTGTGATAGTTGCAAATGCAGGAGTATCCATCAGTAGCGAACCATTACAGGAAACAAAGGGACCCGCACAGTAATGCTCTGATACAAAATTTGCACCCGAAAGACAAATCAATAATTTTTCACCCGGTCATGCATTACATAAAAACCCTATCAGAACGTTGTGGACTCTACCAGTTTCGCCAAACATTTCGAAACAAATCTCTAGAATTAGCAGTGCAGCGCTATTCAAACGGGATCGTTACACTGAGTTGCTTGTTGCAAAACACCTATCCCAAGCCATTTGTCAGTCAAAACTGATCAAAGAGTCAACTGCATGAAACTTCAGATCCAGTTAGATACATTTTCTGATTCAAGTTTCTTCTTTTGGTACACAAAAGCTTGTTTTAAAGGCTCAACCTGCTACGGGTCAAACGTTACAGAACCACGTTTTTAATTGTCAACACTAACGTATCACGAGAGAAAAATGCAAACTTCCTGTTTAGGAAGTTCAAACCCCAATGTCATGGATTCAAAGTCGCGTATCTCCAAGCCGTTTCTCTTTCGGTATTACACCACGGACCACCACTATATATTCTTTGAATGCAGACCGTACTCTGAACAGTGTACGTGCATCATCCAATCAAATTCGATAAAAGAATTCTAACAAATTGTGTTTGCACTCTCTTAAATGCAAAATGAATGCTGGTTTCTATTTCGTTTTGTTCCAAATTCGAATTTCAAAACCGGCTGGTTCATTCACATTCCATGTTAAGGACGACGAACATTAGCACACTAACAAGATGTGCACTGCGGAAAATTAATTTGAGTAGGTAAATTAGCCGACAAAATGTCAACAAATGAATTCGGATGAATGAATCAACTAAGCTGTAGCTTCCGAGTGACTGAATTGAAACTCAGTCTCTTGCAAAGCTAAATTTCAAGTGTGCAGTGCAAATTTTTTGTTTCTCTTGCGCATGTGCATCTTTTTAGGTATAAAGATCGATTATCTGCGCTGTCATTGAAGTTTTTGCTATAAAATATGCATAGGAATTAGGCGGACAATGATTAAACAGTTATATTCTGTGCACATTCTATCGATCACTTTGGTCTTGTGCTTTTCTGTTCACTTACAAGGCCGTGGACTGCGATATCTTTCTTCGACTAGACCAGCCTGTAATAATTTGACCCTCAGGCTCCAAGCAACCGGATGAAAACGATGACACTAATATCATGTATTTGGGTTTAGGCTGATTATTGACGACAAAAAGTGTTATCACTGGAGTTACTACCTTACTAGCATTATGCATTTATGGCTAAATTAAATGACTATCATACAGTATTGCCCTTGCTTTACAGTATTCTGTTCTATTTGCCTGTCGTCAAGGCACTACAACGATGCTCAGAAAACCTGATAATCCTAATCGAGTTGTCTGGTCTAAAGGGAAAAATCTTCTCGTAATAAGACTAACTGGTTTAAATTTCGAGGTCAATTTTCTCAGTTGAACTTGTCGGTTCCGAGTTTCTCACAAAAAGGAAAATTGCTCGTAACCTTTCTTCCCATTTCAGATGCAACAATGTATGCCCAACTCGTCTTTCGATCATTTGATCGAGAACATAACGGGTCGCTGACGTTCGAGGTATTGGATTTCGTTGGTTCCTTATGATTTGGTGATACTGAGAAAAATGTTTGACGTTTTCGGTGCAGGGAGGCTGATTTGACCGTGGTATATTTTTTCTTTTGGCCTCGCACGTTCGCTTTTGGTAATTTCCTAACAGGCAATCGGAGGTAACCTCCACTCTTTAGACCTCTTCACTCATCAACAACAAACTCAAACTTTCCGCGTCATATTCAAAAAGGGAACTTGTTTTTACCTTACCACAACCAAAGCTTACAACCTTTTATTTCTGCCCAAAAAGTACAAGAAAATGTTTCAGTCCGACGAAAAGCTGTCAGTTTACGTAGAAACAAACCCATACCCGTTCGCCTAACCTTTACCACCGTGATACTGATCAAACAGAATACTTCCAAGGGGTCTCCTAAACAGTTACTTCCAAAACTGCTACAGTTAATATCGCGGATGGATAAAAGAAGCTCAGGGAAGCCATTCTTTTCCACTAGACCATTTTTATTGCGATGAAAGACATGAACGCTTAATTATACTTGGTATGCTCCAAGTACACGTAGACGTTTGCAGCGGCTAAGTTTCACCTACCATACGTTTGGCCTACCTAGTTTGCTGTCTCCGTCACCGGAGGACCGAATTATGTGGTTCTGGTCAAACAGAGGTCATGAAAGTTTGACTGATAACCAAACCCTGTTCGACAAAACGAACCGAGGTGACATACACTGGTCGATTCAACTGGTCAGTCACACAAGTACGCAGCTGAATACTCTTGTATTCATTGAAGGTAAACCTGCTACAAATTCTGGGCGATCTCTTGATTAAACCGATACTCTTATTTTAGCGAAATTTCAGATGACTCTGTAATTTACTGCTCTGTCGCTATGGGAACATGGCCGCTGGCGACAGTAATATATAGCAACACTCAAAGTGGTGTAACTGCTTGAACAAACTGTAAATCACTGGACACTCTAATGCCGATTATTAGCTTTTACCTTGAAAACGCACGCCTCTCTCGAGATAGATAAAGCAACTAAATGAGTTATTACCTTTGAAACTGCGATGACAACTGACAGTTATTTTTGTAGTTATCATGCTACCAGTGATGTGTACAGTAGTAGTAATTTCGCTGAAAGAGACTAGATTGAAATTTGTCAACTTTGATTTGCTTCAGGATTGATTTCGTTAGGCTTGACACCAGTAACATTGGAATTTTCAAAGTGTAACGCAACCATAATCACCGCCAGAATCATTGGTTTACATTTTCGGTGAACTCATCCAGTTTCAACGAGAGTCCATGCATTTAAACTTGGAGCGCGGCCAAAAACGTTAGTATTCCGTTACTTCAATCCATCTAACATCACGATCCGGTTAGCCTCTCACAACCAGTGCTGATAAGCAGAGAGGTGTAAATGATTGGAAAACATTTCCCTGGTTATCTTACTCAATTGCCTTCTTGTTACGTTTTTCTGCTGCTGATTGTGATGCCGTTGCTTCCTTGATTAGCTGTTTCTAAACCAAATCTGGGGATAACAGTAACATTAATTCACCCGCGTGCATCAGTAGCATTTTACCGTGTATCAGCCTGAAGAAAGTCAATGAGAATATGTGAACGTTTTCGGTCACTTGTCGGGCAGTAGCACACTTACCATGCATCTGCACGGATAATTCCTAATTATGCTAATGTCGCAGTTTCTCGTCAACTGAGGGTTCCGTCACAGAAAAACAGCCAAGTATCATCACCCAAGCGTATTTGATAAAGTGATTGTGTTCCTGTTCTTAATTTTCTTTCTAGCAATTCATCCAATCTTTATCCGCACTCACTCACGGCAGTCAAAACGATAAACTGTCCTGGGCATTCCGGCTGTATGATATCAATGGAGATGGAATTGTCACACGTGGCGAAATGCTCAAGGTTGTAAATGCCATCTATGATCTCCTGGGTCGGAACACGGAACCTCCAATTGAGGAAACCACGACCAGCGATCACGTCGAACGTGTGTTCAGGGTAAGAGTCTCTTAATAAGGTATTTCCAATGGAGCTTGGTGCTAGTTGGACCATTCACTTTTGTTGCGGTGACCAGTTCCAGAGTTTATTTTATATTTTTTTAAATTGAACTGCGAAGTTTTCAGATCATCCGAAATGATTTACTATACATATTGCCAGTAAAATAGTATGAAGTTTTTGTGGTCACTCACTTTGTCATGTGGTTTTATTTTTATCTAGTCTGTTTAGTTGCCCTCGCTGATTTTCATTCTTGAGAATTTAAGTCACACCAAAGTGATTCAGTCCGGACCGACCCCAAACGCTTCGCCCTTAGTCGATCGACAGATGACGTCGGCTGGCGGCTTTCGCTGGCTGCGTTATAAGAGTTATTTTTAGATCCCTATTCGACCCGCATAAACGACACTGAAAGTGGGTCGAATGACCGATATTTTTCCACGTGCTGCTGTGCGTAGGTTTATGTTGCGGCCTCCCCGTCTATGGTTGCAGTTGCGCCCGCTCATGCTGAAGTGATCTATGTGACTGATGAAACTAGCTTCTGTTTGGTGTTGCTGCTGTGTTCGTGCTGATTTGTGTGCGCTTATGTGTAGCATTTCCCACGCATTTGTGTGAATCCGTGTATTCATGTTTGTATACGGGTGGCCGCGATCTGGGAATCGGGTGATTGGAGCATTTAATCTAGGATTTTGTCCTAATTCCTTGACACGCTCCCGTGGCCACATTACGTACGAGCCAAACTGAGCAATTCACAGTCAGGTTAATGCGGTTTGTTGTGGTAACTGAAACTAAACTGTGGGTGTCTGTATAACGCCCAGGTAAATTGAACATCAGCAATGAAGCTTCAGGAAGATACACGTGTTCAGTACTCATTCACCATAGAATGTGCACCGTATCCGTTTTTTTCGGTATCGTGATTCTCATCAAAAAGAACTAAGTGAATGTTAGTAATCACGCCAAACAACTGTCGTCCAACTCACCACCTGTCCGAATCTTATCAGGTCGTATGTGGTATCGCTTCTGTGGGCAGCTCAAAAACAGAACGCGTCAAGATTAATGGAAACAGGGAAATTACTACGGGTTTTATCAACATAAGTCGTCACTTTCAAAAATAAGTCAATGTATGTGGTTCGGCTGCGTGCGAGATCACAAGTGTGAACAGAAACAGCCCTCAGAGAGGACCATTGATGCAGCTAGATGGATTCATTGGTATGAAAATAGAAAAATTCCAGGATGAATGCCAATAATTCATCCGGTAGTCATTGTCACGAGAGTGAACAAATCTGGGTTGATCTTCGAATTAACGGATACCTCAGATGAAGATCGCAAAGAGAAATTAGAAAACGGATTTTGTGACTGTGACACAGCGAACGATTGTTAAAAGTTTGGCTCAGTGCTTCACTGCTTTGGATGGCTTTCAGTCAACTCTAATCTGGAGATCCGATTTTGGTTAGCTTGGTAATTGCGTGTGTCCGAAGCTCAACTGACCTTGATGAGTTTGGCTACAAGTCATACTGCATGGGCAAAAAATGAGTGAACATCAACCTGTCGACTTTTGCCACGTCAACATCAAAAGAAATCATTAATTTAATGTCACTAACGTTGAACCGAGGAAGTGACATTTCTCAACAAAAGAATAACAATGGGAAAAATAATTCTGGATAGGGACTGTACATTTTTACCGGTTGCAAAAAGAAGCTAATCTATGATATTGTTGGCTAGCTACACATTACATTTCAGATGTTCACGAAGTCCATTTGGGGGCCTGAACTGTGAAGTCAGCGCAACTGACGAGAGTTTACTGCTAGTATGGCACTAAATCACTGTGCAACGTGATCCTCATACACCTTTTGAATCCGTAAGTTTGTTTGGTGGATCCGGCAAACTACTATTCAACAATGGAATGTCCATGCAAGTGTAAAGAGTGTCGCGACAAGACTATCGTATTATTGAGATTGGCTAGCGGACAGCTCGAAACGTGTCACAGGGATAAGAGCAGCAGCATCCACTTGGGCAATGGGTGTTATCTTGAGGACAATAAACGAAGTATAAAAACATTTTTGCAGCAGTCACGGGCGGATCACTAATCTGTTCTCTATCTTTACAAGGAAATATTCAAATAAGGCCATTTTGCGTAATCACGTTTATGTCCATAGATGTTTTTTCGCTTACTAACCCCAGCTATTGCCTGGCAGCCTCAAGTTACTTTCATCTGCCGCGGACCAGAGTCTGAAAAAACGCACATGTTTTGACACGTCAGCAATTGGGAATGGATGAGCCGGGTCAAGTGAAATTGTCGCCTAAGAAGCGACACACCATGAGTTGCTATTTCAGCGAACAGTAACCCATTTATCCCCATGCGAGTCATGGCTGGTGAAAACAAACTGAGCCCGAGACTATCAACAAACATATGGAAACTATTAGAAGAAAACGAACTGTAATTCAGCACTGTTTATTGTCTGCTTTCATCGGTTTTCCTACTGGGATTTGAAAACGTGGAACCCAGCATGACACGTAGAGGGCATCGAATGACATTCGTCTGACTCAACTATTCACCTTGTGTAACCTGTTAAAAAATTTCCATTGATTTCACTTAGGAGTAGGCTGACCAATTACAAATATTATACTTACAGAAGTATGCATTGAATTCGTTTCAGCGGCTTGATTTAAATCAGGATGGTGTAATCACACTGGACGAGTTCCTCGAAGCATGCAAAAATGTAAGTAACATGTTTCACGTTGACTTATCAGCCCCAGCAGTCGATGAGGTTGACAACATAAGTACTTACACTACGTAAGATTGAACATTAAATCCTGCTAATTATTTAGGTTTTCTCATTCGTCTTAAAATCGAGCACCGGCAAGCAGTAAGAAACAACCAAAATAGTAATTGCTAAACTAGATCAAACTGAGGTAATTATATGAATTCGTGTATTGTTAGATCACTACTTTGCCGGTGTCAGCATTGAATTTGCAACATCCCTTTATAATAGCTGCGATAAAATCATTCCTTAATTCTTTGAGTTGACGAACAGTAAACGTTCATATCCAGTAGGAAAGGCCGTAACCAATGAACAGCTTCTCTTTGAAGCATTGACATTATCCGCGGTATGCATCCACTCAACTGCACCAGATTCTTAGGAGTGAACCGAAGGCGATGGGACGAACAGTTAGCAATCATGTTTTTCCAACGAACCCAGAGCAGCTTGACCAACGTCAACAGTGCGTCTTGGTGTTATTCCCGGAAACAAATTACCTCAAATTATAACGTTTTCGCTGATCCATATTTTTGTCAAATAAGTTGATTAATGTCAAAGAAGGAAGAACTTGCCACCGGTGATTGACGCGAATCTAACACTTTTTAAGTGCTGCAGAAAACTAGGTCTATTCCGTACACATTAAGGCTTGCAGTCTAATTATTTATTCATGCAGTGGTACACAGATGTCCGTCACACTCGAATCCTAGACATCAGGTCAGTATTTTGTGCTGGATCTGTCCGTCAATTTGTCCCTAAAGATGGTATCATTTTCCCGTCCATTTTTGGACGCAGTGCTTGATGCGGATCGAAGAGACGTAAAATTTGCTCCGATTCTTTTGTACAGGGGAACTCATCCACAATTCACTTTCCTGCGTCATGTCAGTGTTCCTGTGTGTGGGCGGTTGGTGACAGACAGCAGTTGACTGTGCACATGCAAATCCCTACTTATAAAAAATCACTTTTTGCGACGCATCACACACACACACACACACACTTTTGCCTCCTGCGCAGCAGAATAAAGAGTGCTAATTGTTATCCCCTCCGTAGGCCCATCAACTAATGACAGTTCATTGTGGTTCATGAGCTGACTTCCGTACATTTTGGTATTTAGTTATTCCAATCGTCTGGTTAAGTGGTTGGGTCCAAAATCAGTACTGATGAATATGTCGGTCTCCTAGCCGGGTTTCATTCACGCTTTAACAGTGTGGGCGTCTCGCAATACAAAGGAAAACACCTGCATGAGCACCGTTGGAGAATATTTCAATTCTCAGGGAAATATTAACTTCTTCGCTTCCGAAAAATCAGCTCGTACAGTTTCTCCTTGGGAAATTCTCACTGCCGGCTGTCATCTAGCGAGTGACCTGTTAAAAGCTGACCTGCTAGCGCGCGACCATCTTAAACGGACTGCCATAGTGCGCGGATAGCAACAATGATTTTCGACAGTAAGGAAACCGAGAAGATT
This sequence comes from Fasciolopsis buskii, assembly GCA_008360955.1. Lineage (NCBI taxonomy): Eukaryota > Metazoa > Platyhelminthes > Trematoda > Plagiorchiida > Fasciolidae > Fasciolopsis > Fasciolopsis buskii. Next base: position 39,604 of record LUCM01010182.1, on the reverse strand, counting down.
TTACAGTATTTGCTCTCCCATTACCCATTCAATCCTAGCATTCTAGTCATGTTTGGATGAGATATGTCGGTGTGTTTGTAACATCAACCATTCTACCTTCTTTTTGCCAATTCAGGACCCCACAATCTGTGATTCTCTGGGAAAACTAACCACAATATTGTGACCAATCCGCTATGAACAGAACCACAAAAGAACACCAAGTGAAACAAAAATCTTTACTGCTCCCGTTTACCCAATTCTATATTCGGTTCAATAGCAAAGATTAATTTTGGATGACTATTCCCTTTGCTTTATGTTCCAATGCGGTGCGCACATACATCTGTGTGGTTCATATATTATCACAATATGGTTTTCGTTCGTTTTGCCGTAGTTTTTTAAGAAAAGTTCTATTTGCTCACCCACGAGGTCTCACAGCTCAAACACCGTGTGCACTGGCGTGCACATTAACTTGCACAAATACCTCAGAGAACAACATACTCACTTGATCCAACGAGAAGACAACTTTCGCAGCATACGTTGAGCAAACTGTGGTCGCGCTGCTTCTTTTTTCTGTCCACACGACTACTGCTACTAATGCTGCTGCTACTACTACTGTTTTGAATGTTGCTTCTGTTGTTGTTTTGTTGGTACTAAACTTGGTCGATTCTGCTGGTTTCATCACACTCCCGTTGATGATTTTCGTCAATGTGTTCTTCTAAAAGTACCCTGCTGTTTTTATTCTCTTCCTAATGAAATACAAATGAAAACAGCAAAGTTGACTGTCTTCAGAAACAAATGGGATTTTGTTTGGTGCAATTCAGTTTGCTACTGGGAAGTTGATTCATGCGATAATGAGTTTGGGGACAAGAGACAAATACCATTTGCTCCAAAGAGAATGGAGTAGCAGAAAGCTAAAAACGAACTGACTAATTCGAATCCACTTGCGCTTTCAACCGCATGTCTCCTTTTTCTTATATAATTGTCCTCTGTAGCAAAATAATAGAATCGACCAAAGCTAATAACATAATGATTTCATGACCCATCCAGTTTTCACCAGTCTCATCTTAGGTGCGTCTTTCCCAAAGTAGTAAACTGCCCTACAATGAGCACAACTAGACATTCTCTCCCATTTGGTCATGTGTAGGGCCGATTGTCAAAATGCTTGATTGGATCACATCCAATCCTAATGTAAAATTTTCCTAAGAAAAGCAAATCTATAAACTGTTCGCCGACTTGGTAGTTCAACGGAAGAATTTACTCATCAACCGCAAACTGGCTAGTTGTTCTCTGCCGTTAAAAACAAAAATTGGCTTAGGATTTAGGAAGTTGCTCAGCCATTCCGTTTATGGCAACAAATTCAAGTGAAAATGTTTGTGTTTCGTCGTCATCTTCCAGGTTGAAATTTCATCTGTCAGACAGACAGGCTCCACAATAGCCAGGCATCTTGTACCTCAATGACTAGCAGACATGTGTTATTTTCTTCTATTCGTAGGCAGAGGTCTTGTATTTAGTTGTGAAGCTTATTGTAATTCCTCTGTACCCATTTCTGGCAACAGTCTCATATAGAACAATCTGCGATTGGCATGAGCCAGGAAACCAAAGCTTTTAAAAAGCAATTAAATTCAACTTCCTGTCTGACTGATTTCGTCTGTCTCACAGTCGTAGCTGCTGCCACTGATCCCAGAAAGACTGATGATCAGCACCAGAAGTTTGTTCCTATGTGTCCAGTTTGAGCCATATAACAACTGAGCTCACTGAGTTGCTGGGTTTCATGGCAGAGTTGTTGCATTCTTGATCCTCTGGATCTTTAGGACTCTAGGCTGCAAGCAAACCGCATTTTCACGTTGACCGTAGGTGAACATGAATTTCGAAAATTGCCTTAGGTAAATTTTGTTCCAGGCACACCTTGCGGGACCCAGTGTCAGCGAAAGCCATTTTAAATCTCTTCGCAAACCTTAACAGCCTTCATCTGTTAATTCGAAAGCTTTTACTCTCAGGTGTAAATCCAAACTTTTGGCTAATCATCAAGTTGTCGTTTCTGAAAACTTCAAAGCCGAGGAATTCTGTGAATTTCTCCACTACCTTTCGCGGACTCTGTTAATTTACCTCAACTCGCTTCCCTGGGTTCTACAGAATGGTCAGAAGGGGCTTGGCACGAGTGTTGCAGAATTTTAGGGCAAATATGCACGGCTAAGCCTTACAGTAGAAGTGTATTTACATTCTCTAGACAAATATAATTTCTACTATTTTACCTGACACCCTCCAGACCATTAGATCCGACTGTCCAGTGGTTAAAATATTTTCAGGGCTTTACCAGAAAGCTTCCCACAGACGGTAGTTAGCTAACATCAGTGCACGATTTTGTCGTCCTCGGAGAGAATAATCTAGTCTTTCAGGCGAATCAGATAACGTTCTGTCATAATCAGTCATTAGAATGAAAAATTAGGGAGAATCAATACTATCCAGATAACACAATGTTCAGTTGAGGTCACGGCTAACTCACTCGAACTTTCTTGTCACCACTTTGTACTCAACCAGCAACATTTACCCATACATCTCCTGACCCCAAAATGAATGTTAGCCTTCGGTCCGGGATCTAAATGTGCACGGAAATACCAAATCGGATTACCTAATCATGCCCTCCAAATCCCTGAGCGTGGTCGGGGATGAGTGCCTTGGGCAATGAGCAGACAGTTGCCCTGACCGACTATTGAGAAGTGTCGAAAAGAATGAGCATGTCAAATAGCTTCTGCTAAGGGAATCTTAAGAATTGACTTCTTGTTGATGTGTTACCAAAGAACTCGGAAGACGAAGGTAAACGCCGGTGCTCTCTGCCCGCTTAGTTGGCCTTCGGCCGTGAGTCTAAAGAAAGGTAGCTAAACTGTTAACCCAAGCCAACCATGAGCAACGTACGAAGCATAAGGCTATATGCTCACCGCCATCTGTTGCTAAGGTGATGGCGAACTAGCAAAACAGTGAGCGACAAATAGGAAGAAAAAGAAAAATTTGCAGATTTCCTATGTTATTCCACTCTCCTTTTCGATGTCATCGGCTATTCATTGGACTCCATGATTCCTCTGTAGGCCTCATAGTACCCTTTCGTTTACTTCTTTGATTTTTGGCTGCTGTCTTTTTCAAGAAGCAAAACTGAGCGTAAGGTTCTTTTGCTACCCAGATTCTAAACCTTTTCGGCCAGTCTGTACGCCAAAGGTTGTTTATTAGGGCAATGTCACCTCGAAGTTCTTCGTGCAACTGACGCTGAATAATGTACCGTTTGTTCATTTTTCATTCCCACGTTTGTTTTAAGTTTTAGATTTAATTCGAAATTGTCACAGTTATTCGCCACCTAATGATATCATTTCTATTGAGCTTGTTCACGTTTTACTGTGGCAGGCAGTCACGCAACTCTCCGAGAGACTTCACGAAAATTTTGAACAGGCGATTTATGAAAGTTTGCGGAAATCAGGTTTTCTCTGCACCTGAGAAGAGAATATTCCGATGACCAAGTCACACTCAGACACTAACGGGTACTAAGTAATCAGCACAAAATCGGTTAATGATTTCGAAGTCATAATTAGCCGAAATGTTTCTTGACCATCTTGTGCATTTTAGTTCATTTAAATACAGGCTTTGCAATGCGTTTCTTCCTAACTTTAAAGCCCGTTTGCTGGCAGTGTTGATGAAGCAATTTATACAGGGGTCAATACTGCGGCAGATATCTGTCGCAGGGGTGTCATAAGTTTATGTAACTCTGAAGGGCCACGGACATGATCTTCATTCAACGTGTTCGAGCACTAGCCAGCGTAGCCCTTTCGCGCAGCTGCTAGGAAACTTGTATTACTGTAACTTTGAATACCTCAATGCATGAACAGCATTTTCTTGGATTCAGAGTACTCGACTACTGGAATCAAAATGACATTTACAAATCTACCGGACGGTGCCTTATAATTTCCAGTTGAACTGACTTGCTGAATGAAGTCGGTGTTCTTTGCACAAGAATTCGGAGCACTAACTCCCCTAAATACACATTTTTTAGGGCCGACACTGATGTCACAATGAGCCTTAAAGCAGGTTTGGCAACAAGGTGACCTGAATGTTCTTGCAGGTAACGCTGATAAACCAAAATCAATCGTATTTTTGCTTTTCTGATAAATGAACGATAACATATGTAGGAAAATATCGCGGAATTCGCGTAATCCAAGGTTCATCGACCAGTTTCCTACCCGCACCAGTTCATCAGGTCAAATGGTCGAACATAGGACGGTGCATCCGTTTCGGATTATCAGGAATCTTAGGATAAGGCGAAAATATGTTCATTGAATTGGGCAAGCCGTTATGTTGTTGACAGCCGGATAAAATGATAGACACTGTAAATGTTGACACTGACTGATAACAAAAAGATTTAGGGAACTTTGTTCATTGTAGCCACTTTGTTTTCTCATGGTTGTGGGTCGATTTTCGGTAGCCAACTTTCATGGAAACCGTACTGCTTTGTGATAGTCTGCATAATCTTTTTTGGTGTCCAAACTTTCTTGGATAACCTTTGGTTAAAAATTGAAATAGCCCCATGCACTATGAGTTAGGTGTCAACGATTGCACGGTTTTAAACACCACGCAATTCCTGCATCGATTATTCACTAGTCAATTGCCACCAGTGGACATATGGTCTCCTATTGACGAACAAAAAACCGCGAAAAGTAAGAGAGGAAAGCATGAATAGTTCTCAGCTGCCGTAATTCAACCGTGATGTGTTACAGGGTGTCACCTAACGAATTATCGAATAAAGCTGCATCGCTTGATATTGATTCGGTATTCCTTCAGGCACATTTTGAAGTGATTTGGCGTAAGATCACAAACAGGCTGGTTGGCAGCTTCGTGGGGTGTGACTTGTGGATCAACTTGCCGTTTTCAACCCAGCATACCGTATCAAGACCACTGTCTCAACAGAACACGGAAAACAGTTTTCTGTCTCTGCATGAGTTCAATTTTTGCCATAACACAGCTGTTTTACTGCCAGCAGTCTTTCTAACCAAATTATGATATCCCATTTTACGGTGAATAAAACAACACTGGACAACAGTGAGACCCGAAGTGTAGCTGAAATATAAGCAACAAAGCAACTAATCTTTCGGCTATTTTCGGAGCTAGTATGGGCAAGATGTGTAATTCAGATTATTTCTGTCTCTTCAGATTAGGGTTACATGAGAGTCAATTCAAAATGCAGAAGTCTGGGCTTTTACTACCACGAACCATATGATGGAAGTCTCACTGAGTTGACGTAATTCATTGTTCTTCCAAAAAGGGCTACCAAACATCTAGCCGTTATGTTCCTTTGCGCAGAAGAGCTCTATCATACGGACCAACTGAATTCCGTGAAGTAGGTAGTGAATCCATTTCAGAACCGAACTTCATCACCGCTCCATTGCATGAAATTTCATTCGTCTCCCTTTGGTGTTCCATTACCTGAACTGACAAAGGTCTCACCTTCCTCACCGACGAGTTTTGCGTGCTTTTTCAAATGTCAGTTTAGAAGACAATCAAGATTTAGCCTGCGAGTATTTAATGTCATTTTCGGCTCGGATTACTTTATACAAATCCTTCAGAATAGTAATGCATCTGTTTGAAAAGCAAGGAATGACCCAGTTTATTGTGCACGTGGCAGCAGTTCCGAAGGGTTCTTTAATTTGAATCTCACAGTACTTGCAACAATCCGTATATCGTTTACAATCAAACAGAGGTAAAGATTCAAGCAAATTCAGTAATTTGATCCACGAATCTCATTTTTGGTGGCTAGCTGGAGTTAGTGTAATTCGTCGGGCAACGGTGTTCAAGATCTTAATAATCATCTGAAATGTCGCACTTAAAACAACCGTTAAAGAGTCAAAGTTCTGCACGCAAATTAAAGGAAAATTTGGATGCCAACATTACACTTTAAGGAATTTGAGAGTACAATCACTCACGGTTGTTCTCTGGTGGAAATGCGACAAACTTCCTGACTGATATCATTGAAAAAATAATGTCTACTTGTAGTTAAATTAGGGGGAATAAAAACGACATTAAAAACGATAATCCAATTAAGTCTAGAGTGAACAATGAATGCAGACAAGCCATACACATTCTGTTTGTTGGTGCAACGCAAGAGACATTACAGATGATCTTGAAAAATTGTTGATCGAAAACAGCTATCTCATGAGACCGTTAGGTCTTATGGATGTGTTGTATTGTAGGTGCATATTAGCGTAAATTTTTACGTGCACAAGGAGTCCTTCAGCACGAACGACTAATATGGTGAAAATTGTCAAAATATGCTTACTCACATGAAGATAATCATTGGTATTCAACAAAGCAAAATACAAATTTGAGCTGCCTGGTTTATATATATATATATATGCATATATGTGTATATATATATATATATATATGCTTTCGCATCTTTCTCATTGATTGAACTGGGTACTACCGCGGTTTTCGATGATTGGTCAATCTGAACCAAAAACGCTCTTCCACAAACTTTAGAAAGGGCTTACAGCGAATAGGTGGGCAGGACCCTTACTATGCTTAGTTGCCACCACGTTAGTCTATATTTGGGTAGTCGAGCTTGTTTAATTTTCTTTGCGCACATGATCAATACGTCCTACAGTTACACTGATAAACAATAAATTTAACTCAACTAACCACGCAGGCAGCAAATTTGAATTTGTACGCTGTCCATCAAACCCATCCGTGGCTCACATTCACTTCCGATGTTTTGCAACCGGTTCAGAATAGTCTACCGTAGCAGTTGAACAGATTTGGACACGTTAGGAAGACTACCCAATGCATGCAGGTGATGCCGCCTATCATATCGGACTAGTGACTGACAAACATCGTGCCCCATTCTATGGTAGTCTATAAAAACAACCATACTTGACTACGGAATGTGAAATTGTTGCACACATTCTGAACAAGTGATTTTCTGCGTTCCACCCAAGATCACTTCGATATGGTTCAGTCAGAGTCCTCTATTTTTGTAGATTTAACGGTAAATGGACAAAATTGTCCCAAAAACATGAGATTGGTTTCATAGTTATTGACGATCTTCATGTGGTTACATCCTTTTCGCTTTTCTTGCAACTAAAACCACACTTGGGCATTCCTTTGTTAAGCTGGCGTCATCCATTCACGAAGCTGACCGTCCAAATGAGATTAGTGAGCCAATTTATCAAATCAAAATGAGAATGTTGCATAGAACGGTACAGTGCATCCATACCCATACGGTGGCAACAGTCGGCACTAAGGTGGTCTGTTTTCTGGGTTATTTTATCCCTGCACCCCTAAGGAATACATGCTAATGGCAACAAAACCAGTCCACTTTGTGAATAACGGATAAAAATTTTGCGTCGAAGCCCCGGGGTGGTTCTTACATGGAAGCAACGTTCATCCACACTTCCGACAGTTTAAATCTGCTTTTAGTAAAGCATTTTCTACATGACCGGATGCGTAACAGACATTGTCAAGCTTAAGAAAAATACGCACGTAACACGATGCTGGGATCTGCAGACTTATTCTACTAACCTAATTCTCTGCGTTGTCTAGGCTCTCAGTTTGCTGCTCACGAACGCTATTCTCTATAACCTTTTAAGAAAATATCGGAAATTCAAGAGATTGCAATTTCTGGAGTTAAAAAGCGAACAGACAGGAACGGTAAAACAAAACCAAAGTCTACTGGTTATTCAAGCTCCGAATGACGGCCAACGTACAACGATCTAATCTAGGAGTTCAGCCCTTTTGAGTCTGCTGAATTCGGATGCAAGCCTCTAATTGCTCCCCAAATAACAGTCAAGGTACCGGTTGATAAGGATCACGTTGGTATTAAATCCGCTGTTCAGAGACTCAATTACCGGTTCACTCCTAATAGACTTTCCTGAAGCGTTACAAGCTCACTGTTGTATCCGTTTGGGGTGATTTCGCAGGAGATTTTCGCTGCTTGAATCCTAGAAATTTCTACCCACGAACTCTTCACACAATACTGCCAAGTTCCATTTCCAGTCTCAAATCCTAAGTTTATCACAGTCTTTTAGCATTCTCCCATTTTGTTAATATTCTGCTATTAGCATCGTTTTTACTTTCAATTTGCTTGCATATAGACATTCTATTCTTCGGATTTGAGTAGATTATTCTTTGAATAAAGCTTCTCTCATTTGACGTGCTTATTCTATTGCCACTGTGCCACAGTGTAGATTTGCACCCGACCAAGCAAAATTAGAAGTGATTCCGTCTGCTAGAAAGCAACACAAATAAGAAAATACACTGGTCAGTCATAATGTACCGACAGAATTAGATTATTCAATACAGTCATCCATAAAAAATCATTTTAAATGTGCGAAGTTTACACCATGTGGTCCAGTTCTGCAAGGCTCTACCAAACCACCTTCATGGATCAAGCCATAGATTTATTTTTACACCGGTTACCGAAAACCTGGTTCGGTGAGCCAATCCATAAGGTCCCGTTTCCAAGGGCTGCGATTACTTTGGGATGCAAATCGTTGAATGAACTTCCGACAAAGTGCCCACCAGTTGTCCACACTGCACCACTAATGGAAGCTGTGGACACTTTCAACAAGAAAGTATTTTCCGAAAGCCATTAGTTTTTCAGCTTGTAGCTCCCTTATTTGTATGCTGTACGTTAGGTCCTTCGGGAGTACATATTTGGCAGCAGTTTTTCCAAGTAAGCTACGACGATCGTGCTGCTTCTCTCAACGGTTCAAAGTGCTGCTATTTTCGTGATTCAAACTGTTGACAATGAAGTTGTGTACTGATTGAACTTGATGTCTAGTTTGCAAATTCTTTATTGCTGTTCGATTAGTTGCCAACACAGCTCACTTACTGTTTTTCGATAGTGCTGAACTGCTTCAAATTTTTACAACGAACAACGATCGCAAAGCTTCGAAAATTACAACAATTTTGATAAACGAAAACGCCATTTCCTGGGATAAATTGAAACTCGGACATTTTTGACAAAATGGTGCTACTTCTATCTAGGTAAATCTTTTTTCTAGTCACAATGTGTACTTGACAGCTTAAGGCCAGGCCATCAGTAGACGATTAGCAAACCGGAAAGTTTTAACTTCTTTGAACATATTTCCAGACAATTTCCAACTTATTTGCATATTGCCAATCGACGGTGCAGCGATTCTGGCTGCCTTAACGTCGACAGACAGCTGTTTTGTGCAACTGAAGCAAAGCACATATTTTGAAGACTTAACAACAAAACAGGGATGGTAACTTCAGACAACATCATTTTAGCCCCATCTAGACCAATGGCCCTGGCAATTGGTTCTATTTTTATGCATTTTCGAACATCTTGCCTTTCAGAACCTGCATCTGTGAAAGTTCCGGATGACCACAATATGTAAAATCTATCTCAATTTCCTTCTTGCATGAACTCAAAGATTGAAATCCGCGTGTAATGGCGTGTTCTTGAACATTGTACCTTCTTTCTTCGCAATTCGCAACTACTGGTTATTATTTCAGGATGGTGAGAAAAAATTATTTACAATTCCCTCTAAATATTCATTTGTAATTTCCGATCAGATTGTCCTGCCATGCTGTGTACGGTTTCGCGTGTGCGGGTGTTGCATTGTAATGTGTTGACAAAATTGTCACTTTGATTTACTTATTTTAAGAGATATTCAAACAACAAAACACGCCAACGTTCGGAATAAAATTGTGAATGTCCCCTAGTTGTTAGGTCAAGTAAAATGCGAACGGTGCACTTTATTCTTTGCACTCTGGAAGAAACATCGTTTGAATACAACAATCACGGAGTTATACGGCACTTTCGTGCAATGCATTACTGGTTGTTCACAAACGAATGAGGTCGTGGGGTTTAGACATAAAGGTCGCGGGTTCGAATCCTACCAGCGCCGGTCAACCTCCCCACTTGGAAGCTCTCTGCTGGCAGCGGCCCCCTTCCTGAAAATTGATGTACATTGTTTCATTAGTAAAGAAAGTAAACGATAAAAGATAAAACTGTTATTGAATTCCTACACGGATTAGCAAGTGTTAATTTGAAATCCGATTAGACTCCGCGTCCAAACGTTTTTTATGCCTCAATCCAGACTCTAAGCCGATTAGTTCCAACTGGAACAGCTAAATCGATTTTTGGCAAAACATTTTTTTGGAAAATTAAGTGATCCTAAGATGCACGGTTAACCAACGACTGTCAGGTTCAATAAACAATAAACTGGATTTTGCTATTGGTTATTCACGGTGTTTTGAAAGCAGTTATGACCAAATGGAATCTCATATTCAGGCGAAATGGTAGTGGTCCAGTTTTATTATGGATTTAACGTGATGTTCTTACACCTCCGATTTTGACAATCAATTTTCCTTTACCAATAGAAACAGTTTGAAAATATGCAACACAAATTTACATTTTCACCCCTTACTGGTATGATAAAAAATCACAAAATCTGAACCATTAGCTTTTCCTTCACTAAGCTATTCATGGTGTTTGGAATAATCAGTCTGTCACTGGTCCGAATACCCCGCGTTGGAAAAACCCAGGTGCATCATAAACCGTACCAGCGTTATCAAAAGATTACAGGAAATCCAGTGGATCGATGTTGAAATTGTTTTCCACCAGCAGTGTTTCTCGTCAACAGTTTTCTTCAGATCTTATCGTCAAGTACAAATGCCAAAGGAGAAATATGATCTGCATCAGGAAATGATCAGTCCTTCAATTAGATAAGCAGGGAATTGACGGTTGAAATTGGGCTTATCTGTCTTAAATTTAGATTCGATTTTGTTCTGCCATGTTTACTAAATAAAGTATTCGATCCAGAATGGGAATCAAGTGCATTAGGGACCGCAATCTTGAACCAAGCCCATTCATATTTCTTTCGTGTCTTCATTTGGCTTTCATAAAGAATGCACAAAATCAGCCTCGAAAGGACGAAGCTGTTCTTACTTTTGATACTCCTTTAAACTAGTCTCACTTTAGTTGCAAATGTTTAAAAATGCAGGGCAACAGGCGTCTTTAGGCGGTCCATTGCGGAGTCCAGGTTAGATGTGTTGCATTCGGGTAGGTTGCATCTAGAGCTCTGATTCACTAGAAACACTGACTATTTTTTCCGTGACAATTCACCTGCATTCTTCCGAAGACCTTAAGAATACAGATTTTGGTCTTGTTTAAACTGACGTAGTGTTAGATTTAATAACTAAACTTAAACTTCTCAACTTTATCTTTGTTTTTAGTTGCTTACGGGTTGTGGGAATCAGAGTTCAAGTGAAGCAGCTGGTGGACGGTATGTTGAATAAAATCGTTTCTGTATTTCAGTAAACGCGTTTAGACCTCACATCTTTACGAGATTTATATAATGACTATCCCAACCACGATAGTGTGGACCTGTTTCCAACAATTTCGAAGCTATCAGCTTTTGTCATTCTAAATTGTTTTTACAGCATCCGCGGAGAATAGGCTGTTTTGCATCTGTCACGATTGCATCGATTACATGATCATGTTTCGAATGATGCAACGTCCTTTAGTCCTATAAGCGGTAACGGGAATTTTGTTCTTGAGAGTTCCCTCAACCTTATACTCCGTTGGATTGCACAGAACTATTGCAACCTTTGTTATAGGATTGAATTGTCTCAGTCCTCTGAGAACTGAACCACGTTACGTCAGATGATGTTAGGTCTTGTGCTAAGCTTTCGCTACCGTTAACCGTATCCAATTGATTACAAAAATTTTTGACAAATGACCCGTTTGTTTTCTTCTTCCTTGAGTTACTTCTAAGAAATGATTTGGCAAGTCTAGCGAACAATGCAGTGCAGCTCATCCCGAATAACAGTTTGTTTAAAGTATGCCGATGACATGTGTTGACGAGCTAGAACAGACCAGCAAATCAGAATGCTCGGACTGCTTGGCGATTGAGTAATTCAAGTAGAGTATGTTCTGCATCTTCCAAGTACAAAGTACTTATCTGACAGCTACAACAACCTACGGCTATGCCTCCCTTTCACAATTAATGACCTGCTTCCAATACCTTCAGTTATATTCTGATGTGATTTTGGAAAAGTGACACTACGATGAACGAGAAGAATCAGAGAATACAGCGCTGTTATGACATTCAATTCTTCTTTAGCAAAAAAATGCAGTTGGCAATGTTCTCATTTGCTACTACCACAGATGGTACCCTGGCGTCTAGAAATCCATGTATTTTTCTCTCCTAATGGTTCTGTCTGCACCGCACTTTGGCTAAACTTTTATATGTTGGGACTCTTGTTGATCTCAAGCAAATGTCAAGGTCGTATATGAGTTGTATATAATGCGCGCGCACGTCATATATAGTTGGAAAACTTAACTCATTGAAAAATGTGCATCATTTGTCGGCTGATCGTCAAAACAGGAGAGCAGCGCAGAACGCTGCGAGTTATCACCATAAGCAACTCATTGGTGATCAAACCTAATTTTACTCCTTTGCATACTCTTATTAACAGTCTTTATTTCAAACTGTTTAATGTACAGGACACAAAAAACAATATACTGAAAGGTATTTCATTAAAAATTGAAACAGGTAGATATTCAGTAATCGTAGTGTGGTTAATACCAGACAACCGATTGTGTTTCCTAGTGAATTTAAGCCTCTCGTACATTTTGCTTGTAGCCTTGTTTTCTTCTGATCTTTATTAATTCAAGGCAAAAGACGTATTCCAGTGCGCACAACGCTAGGTTTCGTATGATGGCTGATTTTAAACAAGCAACCACCCACGCAGAGAAATTCACGTGAACAGTTTGTCCTAAATCAGTTTACACAACCGGGATCTGGACTACAATTCGCAGAAAAAAAGAAAGGTATCAAAATTAAGTGCACGTGGACTACGGTAGAGTGCACTTGAAAGTGCAATTGAAAACACTTTCTGTTTTGCTCCATCTATTCACTAGATCATCCTGGGATGTACGCATTATGGGATGGACAATGTGACAAGCTTCCAGTGTGAGAGAGGGCACCTGCGAACACACAAGAAAAAATTTAGTTCAGACGCCAGCCGCCGTGCGAACAAGATCTCACTGATTGTCGCTATTTGCACCAGAACACGACTATCTTCTCATTTATTCCCTTCGCACCGTTCTTCGTCGGTTTACTTTTATCATTATTCCGGAAGAACGTCATTAAATGTTAGAAGGCACGGTTCGGCTTTGAGTTTCACCTAGCAAGCATAAAACACGTCATTGACATTAAACCAATTTACAGAAATTTGATCTATTTTTCCCCCTTTTTATTTATTTTGCAAGTAATCAGGCTCGTTTGTGTTGGCGAGAATTCATGAGTGCAAACGAAATTCAGCAACGTTTACAATGACCGGCTTTTCTAATTGCACTGAACTGTAATGGGGAATTCCGGCAGACACACTATAAATAATTCACAAATATTGTATACACGTTTACATGTGGTCGAATGACCCGAATGCATATTCAGCCCCAGCAATTTTTGCTTCACATCCAATAGGATTATGTGATGATTTAGGCGGTGCATTCATTCGTCAGCATCCAAGCACTTGGATAAGTTGATTATGTGGTAATTTAAAAAGATGAGAATGTAAAGTGAAAAAGGCACCACTTCTGCAACACAAAAAAAATTCAACAATTCGGCTTAGCGTATGACGCCGTAAATCGCTGAACTGCTGGTAATTTGCAGCTGCACATTACGAATACGCACACTCGCATTTGAGAATATTCACTCTGTTGGATTTATTTCTCTCTTCTTCGGTGAATAGTACGTGAATAGAAGCATACTAGCCCAAAATTTCCATGCCACACATCGGAACACGATAGCGAACGTCTCTCTCGCCTGTCACTTGATGGTTGGTTCGGATGTTCAACTAAACTCCTAAAATTGCTGATCGGTTTCCATCCCATCACGTAGTGCAATCGCAAATCGCATCAATTTATTTCATGGAATATTGAGAGAACAAAGTGAGTCTGTTATTTTTTGCACATTGTTGGAATGTTTTGCGAACAACTGAATTGCTTAAGATGACCACATACACCTGCAACCGTCTTTTCATGCCTATCTTGTTCTAATCCAGATATATCGTATCAAAAAAACAGTGTGACGAGGAGTAGAAATTTATCTGCACTGCTGGACTTGTCTTCTACATGGGAACACGACGAGGGAACAAACATTATGAGACACGTTCACGAGCGACTTCTTCTTTCACTTGCTTCCAAAACGAATAAAACTTGTGAGAGCGTGCATACCATTGGTGTCCAAATCATCACGAGCCCATATTGTGAGTAGTTTCAGTGATCTGAAGCATAAATACTGGAAATCTACTATGGCAGTCAGGATTCTTGTGTAGAAAACGCATAATTTATTGTCTCGCGATGGTCCAATGACTGGCTGCGCTACGATTCCGTTCCATGGTTATTCCATTGTTTTCTGAAGGAATTTCTGGTTCCGCAATGGCTTCCGTTTGCCTTTAAAATCAGTGAGAACTGTTGTTGACTAAAACAACCTTTTGGCTTCTCAACATGCACCAGGATCATTACCCTTCTACCTCAAAGACATCATAACACATTGAAAACAAGCAATCGGGCGGGCTAGAAGCCTGAACTTGAATGCATCCTACCAGCCAAGATTTACACTCCGGAGCAGCTGAGTACCAATATCCGCACTCTATTCGCGAATACGTCGGATATGTCACGTAGATGTTCATATGTGTGTCATCTGCATACAAGAATCGTGGCTGAACCCTGATATCGCTGATTCACTCGCATCGACAGAAAGTTTCAGACTCCATCGGCAGGACAAAGTTTTGGATAAGAAGACTGGAGACGATGTGGCAACATGCATAAACGCCTTCTGGTCTGATAAGTCCGAAGTTGTTTATAAGTACTCGCTAAACGGAATTGACTGTCTCGTAAAACACTGTCATCCAAGGTTTTCTTGCCGTACAGGCAATATCATAAGGAATTTATACATTGCCCTTTTTAGCTTGCAACAACATGTAGCATCTTGTTCCGACACTTCTAGTATTTATTATTCCCCTTCTACAGAATAATCTGCATATTATTGTAGGCGATTTCATTCATCCATCAACCATACGACTGAGTTTAATTTGACTGACCTCTGCGTTTCTAATTCCAGAGGCAATTCCATTTTAGGAAGGTTTATTACCAACCACCCCGATTGCTTTTCGTTAAAACTACTTGCTCTCATCAAAAGCAGTGAGTACTATCTACTTCTGTTAAGGCCCAATTTATAATCTAGATCAGCTTTCCATTCATTCAGGTGAACAAATGTAATCCAAATTCGCTTCCGCAACTTTTCAAAAAACAACCTTATTCTTCTTCAGAAATCCTTTCACATGTATCTGCTTGCTTCTGCCTTAATCCCATGCTCAATGGCAGATGGCCAACGCAATTTCTTATATTTTCTGTCCCTTAGAAACACTATTAGTCTCAAATGACGGTATCTCCATCCAGAAACTGAAATTTCTGAGAAGATGCAAGAAGCACTTCTACATATTCCTTAGTAACTCAAGCGTGCTGCATCTATCATTCATTCATCCATCCACTTATACCCCGGTCATATTTTGACAGAGTAATAATGTAAGTTATAGGTTTTACTGGCAAGAGGCATTCAACCTCGTGTCCGCCACTAAAATTGTCCCAGGCGTTGGTTATCACAGTCTGCCCTCAGCTCTTTTGAGGCATGGTGCTGTGGCCCCGACAAATGCATTCACTCCTCTGATTAAAACTCATCATTGAGCTCGTCTTCTATCCTTGACTATTGGAGACCCGTCACTATTATTCCCATCCCTAAATCTTGAATTTCTGTTTCTTTGGCAAAACGTTGTCGCCCCATCGCCTTAGCGTTTTCTAGCCTTAAACTGACGGAGCGTGCTAAACTTAAGTGCCTGCGTTCTTCAACGTATCCTCCTGATGACCCTTTTTAGTGCCTATAAACCTAACA
>LUCM01010182.1:0-14560 GCA_008360955.1 Fasciolopsis buskii | reverse complement strand
CGCAGCTAGTCAAAGGGCGTGCGTAACCATTTATATGTGCATGTGCTGCTTCTCTAAGTTGTATTTATACCACTTTAGTCTTGAGGGCACTGAATTAAGCTCCTAGATACGTTCTGCACACTGTAAATTACTGTTAAAGGTCTGGATTGTCCCGAAGTCGAACGTTGTTCTTGCAGGACAAGAATTGGGTGAAGTGGATAAATTTAGTTGGGTAGTAGTAGCATCTCACCAGGCAGTCATATATCGGATCATGGGTGTTCACGTACACAGAAGGCTCGATTGGCATTCACCAAATCACGTCGGCGTGACATTCGGTTATCATTCAAAAATCGAACGTGGATCACGGCACTGAGGTCAGTCTTGCTATATGGCTCAGGAAACTAGTAGATTGGCTTGTTAGTAAATCTGCCTGGTAAGGGGTCCACGAGATCCCTTCGGATGATGACTGAGGACAGTGGTTTACTTAAATGAATGCGCAGTCAGTGAGGTTCATGTATTCGAAATATTTCCTCTTTCCGAAAGCTTTACAGCTCATTATTCTGGAATCGATTTTTCACTGTTTCTCATTCACTTTTCCCGTTTTGAGTAGGCGGTACATTACGGTGGGGTAGCCCCAAAAACCAGAGAAGCTGTTTCAAGGTTAACAACAGCAAAGCTGAAATGATAGAATACATACATATATACGTAGAAAACAGGGACGGCGACAAAACTGAGCTCAGCAAAACACCTTGTGGGAATGGAAGCTTGGTGTGAGCTGTCCTGTAATCATGTGGATTACTGGCAAGCAGAATAACGAGTTGAAAATAAACCTTTTACTACGATAAATTTGATTATCAGCGGTGATTTGCGATTACGTGAACCAATCAAAACAATGGAGTATATCGTTAAAACTGAGAAAACAACCTAAGCAGTGGGCATTTCGCATCAGGTGACGAAGAGAAGGAATAAACGAGGAAGTTGAATGATAATGACGGAATACAAACTGGTAGTCATCTGACATGCTGATTTTATGAGACGGACCCTGAAGACAACAGAAGCGCATGCTACTGGAAGAAGTTAAGTGCATCTTGTGTCAAATAGATCAACGGTACAGCTGTCCACAGGTCAATGCTATTTTCACGAGTTGGTCAACCATTAAGGAGGGGGTGAGAGAGAGAGAGAGAGAGCAGCCATAAAGTATTTTAGCACACTCCGTTTCAAATCAAAGGAATTACATGCTCTATTCAGGTGAATTTGTTGTTTTTATGCAAGCATAACGATATCATAACCGGTTCCATATGATGTTTGGCGTCATTACCCAGAAATTTTCCATCCTTAATCCCAACAAACTCTCAGTTGAGTTTCTCCACATCAGTCGGCATGGACAAGATCCTTAATTTAATTCTTGAAAACGGTTACAGAGCCTTCCAGAGATCAGGACTGCTTTTTAATCTTCGGCGAACTTGCATTAATGAAGTTAAGTTTATTGAATTTGTACTATACTATTCTGGTTGGGTCACGTGTTGCGTATGGCGAACACCCGTCTACCATACCGTGCCCTATTTTACGTTCCTCCCAAGGAAGGGAAAAAGCCATGTGGAGGCAAACAGATGACGTGGCAACATGGAATGAAAAAGTGCACGACGAAATTAAGTACTTTTCTCACGTTCTCGTGAACAGTGACGATCGTGTTGTCAATTTATGTGGAATCAGAATGATTGGAAAGGTACATTTAGGTCTTTAGACTGGTCCGTGTGTTGGCTACTTCAGCGTCCTTATCTTTTACCACCTGTGTAGGTCCAATTCCTGTTCCATTTGGATATTCACTCTTTTTATAGAAACCTGTAACTCTGGGGCAAAGACAGCGGTCGGTGAGGCTTGCTTTGTTGTTTAGCTCTGAACAGTGATGATGATGATGATACTAAACCGTTTGTACTTAATGGACATCTGTGTCCACACTGGTCCATTTTTCAATAAACTAAGAAACAAAACTTGGTAACTGAATAATGTGATTCATCTTGATAGGTCACTCCAGAAGTCAGCCGAAAGGCGCTCCTGATTTGTCAGTGCAAATAAGGCTTGAGAAGGAGTTACTCCCTTGGCGTCGTACGCCGCCGGTGTTTGGTTGGAAATCAGGGTTTAGCCATCTGCCTCAAACTGACTGCTAGTCAACCTGTTAGAAATTCAGGCATTTGCTTCCTTCCTCGAACTTTAGTGGGAGGAGCTCCAATACGACAGCATGGTGAAAGGAACTTCCACGGCAGATTATCTGGAGCCTACCGAAAACGTTAAGGGGATGCCTGCAATTGGTAGTGGAGACAAATGCCCCGACCAAACTGAGGCATTTGAGGGGTTTGTCAAAGAGAAGCAAATATGAACTCCGGAGTGAGCCATCACCCCGGGAAAATTAATATAACTGATCACTAACATCGATGATCATGCCACCTGAGCTGTTGTGGCAAGTGACAGGAGGATTTAAATCCATCACTAAACGAAATGCTATTTTCGGCTGCCGTGTTACCAACATTCTTATGCCGTAGTTACTCCCGGCCTTATATACCCGTAACTGAGCATAACAAAAGCCAATCAGGTTCTGCGCTATTAAAAGTATGTCGCAGATTATAACTGTTATCATATGTATCTTGGTGGTGGACTACTACTACCTAAACAGTAAAAAGCATCCGTAAGTAGCCAGTAAATTTTTCGTACATTGTTCTGTTCTATTCCAGATAGATTCTGTGGAGAATGTCAGTCTCCCCTTGGTTGTATCAAGGACAGGCTTTGCTGTTGCGTTGGTTGCCAGTGTTCTCGCGATAATGGATGGTGATCGGCAAGTGGATTCACACAAACGAATGCCCACAAAACGTACCTGTTTTCGACGATACCAGAAGCTGAAACCACCTAATTCCACCGCGGCTGGATGTCAAAAAAGCGGAATGGTAAATCGACTGGGCCAGTTAGCGAGCCGTATCAGCCACTCAGCGAGCGCGATCCGTGTAACATTACGAAGCGACTTTAACCACATGAGGCTGAAAAACAAATGACGCGAAGGCCCAGTCGGGTGGCGACCCGAAAAACCAATAAAATGGGAGATAGTCATACGGGTGTGGGTAGGCAGTTGTAGTTTGTGTAAATGCGTGATTTTTTCTCTAATGAAGTGAGCTTTGTGCTGGTTCAACTTGAGTTTCCCCGCCAGAGCAAGTGGGAACGAACGACTGTTGACTAGCATTGGGTGCGATTGTGGATTGGTGCCCCAGGAGGGAACGAATCGTAGTTCTTCAAGAAGACACAAAAACGGTACTTATTGTTTCCATTTTTATTTTGACAAGTTTGCAGAAAGGAATTCTTCACACAATACCGAATTGGCAAAACTCTGTGGCGATCCTCAGTTAGGGCGTAATTTGTGGCAGAACTTCAAAAGCACAATGATGACGGCATAAATGTGATGCGAAAAACGAACCAGGCGCCACCACGATTTCGTACGAATTGCTTACGAGCAGAACGGATAGCAAGAGCGACTTCCAGTATTACGTCAACAGGTTAATCACCATTTACCGAGTAATGGTTCTTTCAAGTGAAATATCGAGGTTGAATAGAGAAGAGATTACCACGCTGGTGGCTTACCAGCTGCTTTCCGGACCGCGAAATAACGTTATTGATCTGCGTGGTACAAATGTCGAACCCAAGATTAGGCATGAACAACTAATTTGTCCGGTCTGCCTAAATCCGTGAAGCGTGAGGACTTCCCGTCTGTACCACAGGTGCAATGTGCAAACTGACGTGTTGTATCCA
The DNA here is from genome assembly GCA_008360955.1 of Fasciolopsis buskii. Taxonomy (NCBI): domain Eukaryota; kingdom Metazoa; phylum Platyhelminthes; class Trematoda; order Plagiorchiida; family Fasciolidae; genus Fasciolopsis; species Fasciolopsis buskii. Next base: position 10,789 of record LUCM01010182.1, on the reverse strand, counting down.
CTGAATTGGAGTATCTGGCGTATCATGACCCAGTTGTCGAATTTACTCGATTGCAACACCTTGTCTGACTGGTTCTAACAAAAGGGGGAAAACAGTACAAAGAAGCGGCCGCAAAATTCATTGCCTAGACGAACCAAGTCCAAGATTCGACGTTAAAATACACCATCGTCTATTGGTGTGTTTACGATACCAAATGAATCACCATCAGCAGACAGCTAGGTCGATCCGCTCACAGACTGGTGGTCGACGCGGCAGTTCGAGACATTTTGAAGTTCCAATATTGAAATTTGCTTTTTTACACACCCTGCGTTTAAGGGTAGTAGAGGTCACAGGTTCCATAGCCACGAGGGCCCATTACACTGGGAGATACTGACAACCCCGACCTTACCGTTTGCAGTATCAGTGAACTATGTAAGGTCCAAAAAAGTCAAGCGTGGTAGCGAGCCGCGCGACAGCGAATTGCCGCCTGCCCCTAAAGTGACCGATAGATGTTGGATTCCAGCCTTTGATGCTTGACCTAATTGGCCACCATCGGTCAAGATAGTAGACTCAACCAGTTCCACAATCCACTGAAAATTGGTGTTTTATGGTAGTGGAAGCCGGAAATTTTGTTATCCACGACGGCTGGAATAACTGAAAATGCATTTTACAACTGTGCTTGCGCATAGACCGGTGGCTGTCAACTAGTTAACATCGTGGCGCTGGACGTAAAAATCGTGGGTTCGATTCACCCACAGTTTGTCACTTTTCCATTCGGTAGCCTCATGACAACCACCGCGCCCTTCCTGGAATATTGCGCATCTGTTATGTGATAAATAAAAATGAAGCAAACATACTACTATTATCAGCACCATTTATGGTTACAATGGATGTTTATATTCCACAACGCCTATTGTATAGATAATGGCAGCCGGTTTCCTGTCCATGAGGGTTGGAAAACTGAATTATCCGAGGTCCTCGAAAACCGCACATGGAAGCCAGCTGAGAAAGCGTGATCTACCACTAGAATGGATGGTGTTACGATATTCTAATCCAATGTGCTCGAAGGACCAGATAATGGTGCCAATCAACAATAACCCGTTTAACGCACGTTTTCGATAGACAACAATGTGATTATATATCTCGGAATCCGATAAGCTAACTCAAGACCTTATCAGTATTGTTGTAGATAAAACCTCCTGGTTGGTCCAAACTCACCAGTCAATTTAACGAATTCGAGGAAGTACAGTCTCACTCATTTGGGATCAGCGCACACTCAACAGATGTGGTACAGTAAATACCATACAGTATGATAATTTTTGAGACCATGCACTTCAACACCAAGGCTGTTCACGGCTGCCGGGGCGATTTCCATCGCGTCTCCGCAGTGGTTTGCGTGCAGTAACCCACTCCCCAGTCCAAGGGTTGTACGAACCTTCAGGTGGACCTAACTCAATGACAGTCCACATGGATTATTAGTAATCTGTTGTCAAATTTAACATTTGTTACCCACGAAAGCGGACGAAGCAATGACATCTCGCGCGAAATTTTATGCGCAAAAAAGAATAGGAGTGTTCGCATTTCAATCGACGACTGCAATCAACAGTCCATTAAGAACATCGATATCCTGACAAACATCTAGTAAGAAAAGGGTACCCCACTCAGTATGCATGAGCTGAGTGTCCGAGCTAGGAATAACAAGTGCATCGTACCACGACTAAAATTCGTAAATAAAGACCTACATCTACGACGGATAAGTCACCTCACACTTAAGTTTGGATGAGGAAAAAAGTAAGCGAGCTTACCCTTCGTCATAATATTTCAGAATGGACCTTGAGATTCCCCCATCTTAGCACTGAGACCAGGCTGCGTGGTTAATTGAGACCTTCGTTGTAATGCCTATCCAGGAACGAATTACTGCAGATATACACGCTTGCGAAACACGTTGCATTGCAAACCTCATATCTTTATTAAATACCAGTGTGCAAATCTGATGAAAATTTGGATGGTTCTTAATTGACTTCAGGACTGGGATGCTGATTATAACTGAAGCTCCGTGATAATACCTACCAAGAAGACTCAAAACAACTGTCAGTCACAAGTGAATGGTCACTAAAATCAATGAATACTGACGTTTTTTGTCTAGAATAACTACTATGTACAGAGCACTTTCTTTAATGACTGCCGGAATGTGTGAAGCCCGTATACACAAGCGAAGGAGGACCCAACGAGCAAGATTCCCGCACAACGCCGAAAGTGCAGTAACTGAGGTATATACCTCCAAACAGCACCACAATTAAGTACCGGTGAACGAACTACCAGTTTCGTTGACTTTTTCCGACCTATTTAGGAACAGATTATAATTAACTTCCGACTTCATCCAAAAACGTTTCCCATAGTGAGCTTCCAAGCTTTTGGTTTTAAAATATGGAATTACTAAGCTGTCAGGACCACGGATTCAATGACCAAACGGATGTATAGTCTACGATTGTAGGAGCCTAAGAGAAATAATAAATGGTCAAGTCTCCGTGTGCCGAAATTTCTATGGATGGCTTTACTTGCTACATTTTGCCCAGCATCGCATAGATGTGTCCAAACTACAACAGACTTTTATCAGGTGGATTATCTTGATTTGCACATTAGAATAGTGACCTGTCTCATGAGACTCCCTTAGATCCTTAAAGAAGCTCAACAACCTTCTCTACGAGTATGATGCCACAGTGACAGTCAAGCTTTATTCCATATCGCGCAACAAATATTAAGTTTTTGTATCGTTCTATGAGGGGATATTGTAACGTACATGCTCTGATCATGACAGAAAATCTTATTGTTCATGATTTGTTTCCCTTAGATTTATTTCACGAATAGACATTTCGGCCAAAAAACAAATCAAAGACACCAAGAACAACGGATCCCTTCCAAAATTCGTACAATAGTGGAAGAGACAATATCCGAATCGGAAGGATCTGAAGTACACTGACATCAATTCTTGAACCACTTTCCTTCGTCTTCAAAAAACCTTCATCCTAATAGGTCGCATTAGAGATGTGGATGAAAATACTTATCTCCGCATAGGATTTCGATGGAACTAATAATCCAAGTTTTATTCAACCAAATGGTTCGAACACTCAATTGCGGTCCAGGAAAAAATTGGAGGATGAATATTTCTTTATCAGCAAAAATACACAAAATCTGACTGTTTATTTCATTAAATCTCAACATCCACAAACCAGGGTAAGACTGACCAACCGTTACGAAAGCAACTTTAACTGAAACAAACCTGAAACAAATTGATAACGCATTTCAGTACATAACACAGTTCAAAATAGGGGGATAAAACAAAGTTGATAATATCAATTTCTCTCATCTACGTAAATATAAGGGAAAAAGAGTAATTAATCGGGAAATAAATTGAACTGGAAATACCACGAAAGAACGAAAAAGGAAAGAGTGGGTGGTGATAGGAGTCCAGCGGAAAACCTGCTGATTCCAACGAGAAGACTGACAATAAAAAGTACACATGTTTCGGACTGATGTTAGTAACTTAGGGAATAGGGATCACGCTGCAGTCTGGGTGACCAGTGTTTTGATCACAGCTAACAAACTATCCGGCTTGGGAGATTTCGAAACACCAGAAACGGTCAGATCCATCTCCTTCAAGCGAGCTTCGGTTGATCGTCCCATGGCAACCAGCTGAGAGGGGGAAAGAACGATCGATCTGACCTTACTAGATTGTAAGTTACCGTGCATGTATTCAACGAAATCAAACTGAATCACGTTCATTGAATTTGTGCAGTCTTTGGACCGATTGTTTCTCTGGCAATTGAAAGCTCACTTGACCCCTGAATACTGTTTTCAAATTCTGTCACCGATGGTTACATCGAGGTTAAAAAATTACTTAGCTTCGCCTTAGATAGCAACAACCGCATTAACTTTAGGTTTTGGGAAGATCAAACCGCATTTCGCTCAAAGCTGTCAACTGGACTGACGCTCGCCGCAGCTAGCTCCTCGGAGCACACGGGTTTCCCACGGATTCACATGCAAAAAGAACTGAGACTGGGGCTTTAATAGTAGATCTCGGTTTCCTCAAATAATTCACCATGTAATACCAACGCTCAATTCTCCATTAAGAAACCACAGGGGCACTGCACAGCTGTTCCATCCTTGTTAAGAATCATCAACAATGCATATGCATCGCGCCCGAACTGGGACGCGAACCAGGGACAAACGATTTTGATTCGAACGCCTCAGCCATCACGCTACTGGACAAGGTCTGAACGGTTTGTTGAACTTCACCACATAATGTTGAACTTGTCCGTGACTGATATGCAAACGCACACCAATTGACCCCCTACTGATACATGGTTTTTCTGCAGGTAGTACGACGAAGGCTTTGGAAATGAACGAGAGAGCTTATTTACTTTGTAGTTATTAGTAGTGCGAGAGAGCATGTTTTTATGAAATGATTCACCATGTGATATCAACATTCAGCTCCCTATCATCATGTGGTGGAGTTCAACCAATCGTTGGGGGTCTGCCCAGCAGCGTGATGGCTAAGGCGTTCGAATCAAAATCGTTCGTCCCAGGTTTGCATCCAGTTCGGGCGCGATGCATATGCATTGTTGATGATTCTTAACAAGGATGGAACAGCCGTGCAATACTCCTGTGGTTTCTTAATGGAGAATTAAGCGTTGATGTCACATGATGAATTAATTCATGAAATACTGGAATTTCTTCGATATGGTGTTTAATTAGGCAATAACAGTTCAAAGAGACTGCAATGCTCTGGGGAGAAGGCACCTGAACTACTAAACCTGGAGTAACTTAGGACATTCTTCCGTAACAGCTCGATGGCACATTGAACTGCTGGTGCATTCGACCTCCTGACTTTTTTAATATGCATCTATCACTACAATTATACACATGAACAGAATGTGTTTAGACGGAGAAACTTCATTACTTACCCTTACTTTTGGACGGTGGGGTTTCACTTCCGACTTCAATATGGTCTCAGTCAGTGAGACACCAGAGGGACTGAAGAAGACCATACAATCAGGAATTGGATGTCCCTCCTGGAAAATAAAAATGGAATAAGTAGTCGCGTTTGCAAGAAATAAAAAATAATCTAACCAACAAAAACAACTCTAAAACCGCAATGGCGTAGAACCATTGATAATGGCAATTTTATTTCAGGTTTTACAAATATTAACCTTAAACAAGCGTGCTCGGGTTTTGGTGGCTACCTCATCATATCGCCTACTCAAAACAAAAAAACAACGAGAAATAATGGAGATCGACTGGAAGATAGTAGGATGAAAAGCTGCAGAAAGATGGACATGTTTTGAACCCAGGAACGCTACTGACCGCGACATTCGGCTGGCACCAACTGTCCCCAGTCATCATTCGAAGGGATCTCGTGGACCCCTTACCAGGCAGATTTACTAACAAGCCAATCTACTAGTTTCCTGAGCCATATAGCAAGACTGACCTCAGTGCCGTGATCCACGTTCGATTTTTGAATGATAACCGAATGTCACGCCGACGTGATTTGGTGAATGCCAATCGAGCCTTCTGTGTACGTGAACACCCATGATCCGATATATGACTGCCTGGTGAGATGCTACTACTACCCAACTAAATTTATCCACTTCACCCAATTCTTGTCCTGCAAGAACAACGTTCGACTTCGGGACAACCTAGACCCTTAATAGCATTTCAGGCTTGGAACGTGCAAAATGCATCTCAAACATGGATGCAAAACTACATCGCATTAGCTTACACTCGGAATACAGGGTCTAACTGCATAAGTTCACGTTCTTCGATCACTTTGATTTAACGGAAAGGGATAAGAAAGTCATCTCTGTCCACCGTTCGCTGCCTTATACTTGTCTCTAACTAATTGGTTCAGGGAGCTTTTGGACCTTAACCATGGAAAATTCAGGGACATGCTTTTCGTAAGTTCACAGTGCATTTTATCTCCCCACTAGTGTACCTCCCTGTGGCTTCTTTTATTCCGAAGGAACGCAAAAATCGACATGGAGCGGTAGACTTGTGTTCAGTACATGTACCACGTGCCCCAAATAACGTAGTCTACTGAACCGGATACGCATACAATAGTCGGCTTCTGACCCTAGGATTTCTCATACAAACATTTCACCCAACCCTAGCGACACTAATGCAAAAATCGATGGTCGAAAACCTCCAAGCGACGGACATGTCAGGCACACAAACTTCATGTCTCGCAACCATACAACAAAACTTGGCCCCCTGCGGCACAATGCACACGATTTTTCAACTTCAACGAAATATGAGGTGAGCGAAACAAGTCTATCATGCGACAGTCGACCATGGAATATACGCGTGCTCATCTGTAACAGTGTGCTGCTAACTTGAGTCAAACAGTTGCCGAGTAAAACCAAGCGGTCAACAATGGTTAACTGCATATCCCGAGAGCAACCGGCTCAGAACTACTGACGTCCATCTTGAAGGTTTAAAGCGCATAAAAAATGGAATTACAGTTCTTTAAATCTAGTGCAAACAGCGCACGGTCATTACATTCGAGTAAGCACATAAGGCCATCGTGTAATCAACACCACGATTTCTCACCATATGTCAGTCCATCCCCACATCCTGAATACCTCCTAAAGTATTCTCGCTAATGACGAAGTTATGCAAGAATGACGAAACGAAGGACCCTTGTCGAACACAGCTGATCGTTTCCAAAGAGCTTAATAATTCGCCGCACACTCTTACGCAAACAAATGTATGAGAATGCAGAGAACGCAGCAGACTCACGAACTTCTCTGACACTTCTTTTCGGTGAAGAGAATTGAATAGCATGGTTCAGTCGACTGAGTCAAAAGCGCCTTTTAAATTGGACGACGGCGAGTGGCGTCTCTCACACACCTGGTGCAAACAGGACCTCGGCGAAATCCGGTTTGTTGCTCGCGGATATTACTCATATAAACCAGTATCAGACGGTATAGCATCATCCAAGCTGCAGCCTTGGTAACTTTTGAAACTAAGCTGTTCTTATGCTGATGACTGCAAGCACTGAATGTCCCCTCGTAGATGTGCACAATTATTGACTCGCCTGATGATAATGGAATACGTTCCAAGTTGTTTCATCGAGATATTTCCATCCGGTTGGAAAACTGGAGGGAAGTTCGTCGGGATCGGCCGAGTTTCCCCGGCTACGCAATTCAGTCTCACCCTGCTCTCAATTCCGTTAGGGATGGTCAGGTGATATTTCTAAGGGATTCGTAGTTCCTCGCGTAGGAGTAACAACATTAGCGCGAAGCCAGCTGAAGCGCTAACTGAAGTTCCCAAGGCAACAGTAGCTCATCCGCTGTTTAGCATAAACGGGCCCTTCATTTCCATCGCACAGCGCTTCAGTGACCGAAATTTACTGCTCGTCTGTACAGCGCATAGGTTAAATAATTCCTGAGTCTTACTTAGAGTGGATATCACTTTCCTTCCTTCGGATACTTTGGCCTAACTGTTACTTGACGCTCTAAATGACGCCATATCTTGGTCATCTTCGTACAGTTCAACAGCTGGCATTTTTACTCAATTAGACCCAACAGCTCTTGAGAAATTTAGTCTGTGATGGATATTGGATTTGGGATCGCAGGCGAAACATGCTGAAACTGCATCGCCGATTTGACTTGATCTGTGTTTACCTACACCGACATTCGTCTGAGCTCTTAGCTCGTCTGACAGTTAATGTTTGTAGCTGGTGTGAGCAGTGAGGTTAGGCGGACGTTGTAAGGTCAAGTGGGCTTGCAATTCGCGTCAATGATCATTGAGGATCAGCGAAAATCGTAATTAAATTCATGCAATACCCGACTATACGTAGGTGGACCGGTAGGATCTAAGGTTCTGGAAAGAGCCGAGCCAACGACAGCTTATTGCGAAATGACAGATCTAACTCAGATTACTTGTGGAGATAGAGCACATCGCTGCAATGCAAACCGGGTCGCGAATTCGAAATAGGCAAGAAAGATGACTTTGCACAAAATCCGAGGAGCTTATCCAATTATCCGCACACTGAGCGGACAGGAAGCAATGGCCACCCAAACAAGCTTCTGATGTACATACATGAAATAACAATTTACATCAATTCTCAGGAAGGGGGCTGTGGTCAGCAGAAGGCTGACAAGTGGGGAAGTTGACCGGCGGTGGGAGGGTTCGAACCCACGACCTTCACGTTCAAATGCCACGACTTTATCCATTTGGCCACCGCCGGCCAACCTGCGCATTAGAATCACCAGCCAGCACTGCGATTTCAGAGCCTTTTCCCCTGCGAACGAGAGTGGAGACTGTCACAAAACTTATTCTTCTGCGTATCAATACTGCAGTCTGTTGAAGCACATGCCGAGAAAACAAGTTACGCTTATTATATCTATCCTTTCGAATGTCACCTGACCCCAGGAGACCTGCCGCACCTAACCGACTATTAGCCGGGAGGATCCAGTCTACAAGGGCCGCCCCAACCTTGTCGTTCAAGACTGATCCTATACCCCCTTGACCAGGAGCTCGAGCTACTCTTTCTCCTGATGTGTGCAGGAAATATCTTGATGATATACCGCGTGTATTAGTCGAATCACACTACTCTAATAATGAATTCGCGCCTCATTCACGCAGCAGACATCAATCGCCAGGGGAACTAATGTGAGCGTTCAACATGCCTAGTCTAGTCTAGTCTACATGAGAGTATGCATGTTAAAAGAGCCGAGATTTAGAGGCTGACGAGGCTTGACAAAATGTGAGCTACGAGACTGAGGTCAATTGAAACACCACTGGACAGTGAACCATTGAAAATATCGGCCGTGTCGTCAGAGGGAGTACTACGGGTTGACAGTTACAGAAGAGACAGTTGGGGAGAGAGGATAGGTTAAGACTGAGTAGAAGCATGCCTATCACTACCCACTCTGTTCAATGCAATGGGCGACACGGTCCTGATTATACAATGCGAGGCCTGATAAAACAGTGGAATTATTTGGATACGTGCAACTCATGGGAAACAGTGGGTGGGCACTTCTGGGGAATCGCAAAGCAGGAGAATGACTTAAGTTCTAGCAAAGTTAAGGACCATCCTAACGATAGTAATATTGCAGGTTCCAGTTCTGATGCTATTTCTCTATGAGGACCTACAGCTTCGCAACATCTTCAAGACGACAGTTTACCTACTGTGCGGCCAAAAAATTTCCATGCCTGTAAAAACCGTACCAGATCTAGTTTTCTAATTGGCTATCTTGCCTACCGCTCAAGTTCACTGCAAGAGACTGTATAAATGGCACAGCGAATTTCATCTGCGAACTGTGTTGATGGGTCACCAATAAACGCGCGGCTGTTCTGCGATGCTCTTATCGGTCTCGTTAAAGGGAGAGGTGGTCGTTCGAATTCCGCGTGGCTTCTTGCGACTGCCTGGTAAAACAGGCTTCCGATCTGTTCAAGCACATTTCATTGTATCACCATCAATGTTGACGTCCTGCTAGGCCGCAGACCCTGTCATCGCACACCCAGGAGCCACGCATCATCTCTTGTGTAGAGCGCATCGACATACAGACCAAGTTGTATCCCTGTGCTGCAATGCTCAGCAGTATCTAACACAGTGCTGCTGCGTGCAAACTGGCTTTGATATCTTGCCCTTCAATGTTCTATGCAGTTTAACCCGGAGAGAAATAACAACAGGTTTTCAACCAAAGTTCTCGGTCCTAATAGGAATTCGTCTCAAAATCACTTGAGTGGCTCAGTGAGGGCTTATTGATTGTTCTTCAAACTTTTTTCAATTAAACTGCCACATAATTCAAGCTGGAAAAATTGAGGACCAGGAAACTACTTCGCCAGGCCTATAACCATTGACACTCCAAACCTGATTGAATCTTCGCTTTGAGATAAGCCATCTTGTACTAATCTTGTGGTCATGGAGGCACGCCGGCCTTCATACTAACCAAAAGTGCAGTCTCGCGATGACGGGCTTGATCAATATAACTCCGGTCGGATGTGAAATCCGTTGGGCTAGAGCAAGCAAATCTTCTGCGAGTACCAGATAACGTCCGCCAGCAGCTGAAATGAGATAATTACCAAAATAAACTCCGCGATTCTCAAACGAGGAACTCAGGAGCCTGTTTCATTACCAAAATAAGACAGAGAAATTGTTAAATCCGATGTTAGCACTTTATCAACTGAGTCGAAGAAAGAGAAAGCTTATCTATGGTAGCTATTTAGTACTAAAAAAAAACCGCCTCCCAAAGAATTCCATAAATGTAGGAAATTTTTTATGTACCGTATTGTTACACTGGATGGCAGAAGTGATAGTCTCCCGCTGGATAAGAAAAACATACCAGCTTCCTAAAGTATTTTGCTCAACGTTCATGAAAACATTCTCCAAAGTGAACAAAGGAGCTTTTGGATTCCCTGACCCACTGGAAACATACGGCCCTCGAAGAACAGTACTCCAAACCAATCGTCAAAGATTATCACAATGCAATTAAAATTTGAAGTGTTGTGACGGCTTGCGTGCCTCCATGGTCCAACGAGCTATACAGGATGGCTCATCTCAAGCCGAAGATCCAATCATGAATGGAAGGTCAATGGGTACAGGCCTGACGAAGTAGTCTCCTAGTTCTCCCAGTCCCAGGTTGATCTCAGTTGGCAGCTCAGTCAGAAAAACCAATGGAAGAATAATTGGTCCAAATAAATGGGCCTCCAAACAGCGATACCCTGCTGCCTTGCAGTCACGTTCTTCTCAGAACCAAAGACTTTGGTTGAGAACCCTAATCGTTCTTCTGCTTAGCGGCTGGAC